>PVKS010008107.1:0-69826 GCA_004027875.1 Aplodontia rufa
GAGAGAGAGAGAGAGAGAGAGAGAGAGATTTCTGCAAAAAAAATCTTTTGACTCTTGAGAACCCATGATTATATTAGGCATTTGAGCTATACTTAAAATATCCTGATGATGGATATTAACATCCACTTGAGCCTTGTCTTCTAGTTATTTGAAAACTCCTTGATCTAGGAAAAAACAAAACCAAAAATAAAAATACTTATGCACCCGACTAGACTTTTGCTGGAATTATTCTCTTGGAATATTTTCCTTATTTTGTGCAAAAACATAAATTGGAGGATGAATCTGTGTTTATAGATAAAATGTAATTTACTCTTTAGAAGTAGTTTTTTCTGATTGTTAACAGTAAAGTATAGCTATAAAATGAATGTGTTTTTCTGTGGATGTTTTCGGTGAACTTAACTGGCTGCTAATAGGGCTCAGATCTTCTTGGAGTTTGTACTGTGATACAACCTTGCATGTAAATTGTCAGTCCTGGAGCGAATCTTCTTTTCTCTTAGCTTCATTTGATTCTTTCCAGTTGTATCTCACTTTCGACTTATCAGTGATTGTGGTTTAGAAAAGTAATTTCAGACAGTAAGCTCAAAGCTGGTGGTACATGTAAATGGGCTTCTTCTCTTAGATTAGAAATGGTTTAAATTTATCCTTGTTTTTTTGTCCTCAAAATATGAACATAGTTGGCATTTGGCCCAAGGATGAGTGAGTGAAATTTTTGAGTGTTTATAAAGATAATTGGCTCTTAATTTTGGGGAGATATAACCTGAAGCTTTGCATTTTGCCTTTTTTTGTCACTTCCTCCTGGCCTTGTGAAATTGTGGGCCTTTCGCAAGAGAGGGTGAAGTGGTAGGTGTAATTTACCCTAAGTTACCCAGATGAAGGTCTTAAGCGGGGAAGTGGTGTAGGAAAAATGTTTAGACTTTTGGCCACTAGGAGACTTTTGGATCCTCTTAGATTCAGTGATCTGTGCAATTCTGATTACCACTCTCTTGGAAGACTGTAAGTTGGCTTCGGTTTTGCTATCGAATGATATTAGTATTGGCAAAAATAGGCCTAGTATATTCCAGAACATTATGCAGTGCAATGCCAAATCTTAATAGAGGCTAGCAACTGGAGAACTATGCTCCTTAAAGCAGTGTTATTTGCTGATTATACAGTATCATTTAACCAAAAACATGCTGCTATTCAGAGAGTTAACCACATTTCAGAGAGATGCCCAGGCTTAAAATGATTTTTTGACCACACTTTCCAAAACAGGGTTAGACTTTTAAAGAGAAATTTACAAGAATTGCTTTATCTTACTTATATATTCTTAGTGCCTCACACCATGCCAGCCATGTGTACAGCAGGGTGTACACATGAATGAATAAATAAATGAAAGCATTTTTAGTATCTTAGTTAAAACAAATTTTTTTTAAGTGGAAAGTTAAATTCTAGCATGTTCTTTCGCCTAGAAAAACTTTCATGTGGCAAGTTTATTTTTTATTTATTTTTTGTCACAGTGGTGACAAGCTCTCAACTTTAAAGTTTTTAACCAGGAGTATTCCCTTTCATGAAGGTGTCCCACTAATGGAATCTTGTATATTTTTCATTCTTGAGCTACTCACAAAACTTGGATGAGTTCACTCCAGTGCAGTCGAAGGCTACTTTGGCAAAGCGATTTCAGTCTTACTTAATTTTCATGGCCATACCCTGAGCTCCCAGCGCTCATACTTCTTCAGCCCACCTTGGATGCTAGTACTGGAGTCTTTCTTTAAAAGAAGGAAAAAAGAGCACATGTCTACTTAGGGTAACGACACTGCAGAATTCCTCAAGGGTCCAGTGGGGAAGAGCCTTAGTTTCATATTTAAGACACTCATCCATTTGACTTTAACCGTAGCTCTAGCCAGGGAGCCTTGTCGTTGCTTCCTGAATGCTCTTTCTCCAGGTATCTCCATTCCTCACTCCCACGTCTTGCAGATCTTCAGTAACATATCACTAATGAAGAGAACCACCCCCTCATGAAAAGTTGTATGCTCTTTCCCATTGTCCTCTGTTGTCTAAACCTGCTCTTTTTACTTTCTTTTTAGTGCTTATTATTGCTGGTATATTATTTATTTGTTTGTTTTTATTGTCTGTCTTCCCCAGTAGAATGCGTGTTCCATGAGAGAACATAACATTTTGCTTAAAACTCTTACTGCTAGCACCTAGATTAGCAGACACTCAATAAATTGAATACATGAATAAATCTCCGAAGATGAAAAGAAAGTAATTTCAGGAACTGAGGCACCATACATCTGAAATTCAACCATCTAAGTGTCTTGTTCTTCCTCATGAGTATAGGGAGAGTATTTTAATTTAATGTGATGAGTACATGGTAAGGATTTCATGTAGTGAGAAGCTGGTTAAGACAGCCGGCCCTGCCCTTCAGAGCACTGTGGGCTGAGGTGCCAGGGCAGATGAGGTGGGTCCTAACTGCATCTAGGGCTCACTGAGTACTTTCACAGATACAGTTGTTTGATGCTCACTCAGTGCCCTCTTACATAGGGTGTTACATAGGAACCTACTTACTAACCTATGCCTCAACTCAAGGAGACTCACCACAGTTCTGCTTCTCCTGTATAAGCTGGGAAGGAACTCCAACCGTACAGGGGTTGCTGTCAAGATTCCTAAAACAGAGTAAATGTAGCCTGCCATAAACTGGGGTCCTGTTTTATACCTGAGGAAAAAGGCTGGGAGAAGTTAGGAGATTTATTTTCATTGCCAAGGAATCCCCAGGTCCCATCTCAACCTTTCTGACTTCCAAGTTCTTTTTTTGGTGGTGTTCGGGGACACTATCAGGGTAGAGTCCAGTCTTTTGGGTAGAATTGGCTTTTCGAATATCATGAATAACTTTTGCAAAACTTTTACTCTGCAAAAGGAGAGACATTGAAGATAGACCCTTGTTCTATTGAAATTATGTTCTGTTTTTACCTAAAGTGTTTTCTGTGTGCCATAATCCTTGAATTTTCATAAGTTTTTGGCTTGTGTAACTGCAGAGATCTGTCAGTTATTGTATCATAAATGATGATGTAAATGTCTCATGGAATTCAGTATAAAAATTAGATTTGCTCTCTGGAGTCATGGGAATAGTATAATGGTCACTTCTAAAATGAAGTTTAATGAAAGAAAGGAGAGAGGTGTGTTTTTAATTCACTGACAGCTTTAGAGACAGACTGAGATGCAACCAGCTCCTTGATGTGTACCAGCCTGAGGCTTCTTCCTGTGGAAGCAACGCCCTGTATAGACTATCTCATGATAAGGCCATTCATTATATATGAACGCTCATTTATCTCCGTGAATGCAAAATTAAGTCAGGCCTGCCTTTTGTGAGTTGTTTCACAGCATGGTTCCTTTGTACCACTGTGGCTTCTAATGTTAAATGTTCCTTGGGATTTTTAAAACTTACTACTTATGTTCAAGTATTCTCATGATTGTTCAAGTATTCTCATGATGCATCTATTAAATTTCATGGTCTGATTAATCACTTCTTGAGCTGCTTTATTTCAATCTACTGCGTACTTAGTTGAAGCTCATAGTGTAGCTTATTATTTTATTTATTTTTTGGTACTGGGGATTTAACCCAGGATTGCTTTACCACAAAGCCACATCCCCAGCCCTTTTTGTTTTTTACTTTGAGTTGCTGAGAGTGGCTTTGGACTTGGAATCCTCCTGCCTTGGCCTCCTGAGTTAATGGGATTATAGGCTTGTGTCACCGTGCCTGGCTCTTAGTGTAGGTTTTTCCAAAACTTAGTTGTGTATGTGGTCCTGGCCTTTGAAACCAGGTCCTTGTGCATGCCAGGCAAGTGCTCCAACTGCTGAGCACTCCAGCCCTCCTAGTGTAGTTTTTGTCAGCAAATTTCCCTGTTTTTTTTCCTTTTTAAACAAGCTCAAACAGGTACTGTTGCACTGTGATTTGCACAAAAATATGCGTAGCACTTTTGGGATTCTAGACGTTGTTTAAATGGACGTTTGTTTAAAAGGGAAGATTTTAAGGAGTCCAGTGTCTGCTGATTTGCATTAGTGGGTATTTTGCTGATAGCCAGTCTGATATGAAGTGGTTTTTGAGAAGTTCTCAGAATGTTTGGGATTTAAGCCATGTTTGGATTATATGGTGACAACTGGAACTGAATGATGGAGCTTTGGAGAAACTTGTAGCTCATATTGGTGGGAAATCTTATCCAGTGAGAGGAAGGAAAACAAAATAGTCAAGAGTGCAAAGACAATTCCCGTTTCTTTGTACAATACATTTGATAGCATAAGAATTGGCTTTGTGGATATTTGGAACTTGGCACTTACTGCTTATATATTTAGCTGATAGATATTTTCTTCCATAAAATCTGCTCCTGAAAGCCTGCTAGGGGCTTCTCTGGAGGCTCCATGTAGTAAGACGGGTTTGGCAGTGCTGTTGGTGAAGAATGTGCCCTTGGCGCCTGCTCCGCCCCACCTGCTCCATTAGACTAATTACATCTTCCCAGGAAGCCTCATCTGGGAGTCTCACACTCAGCCCTGTCACTCCTAGCTTCTTACCAACAGCACACCCGCACACAGGGCTGGAAGAAGCACAGCCTAGATCAGAGTGTGTGGCCTTTTATTCCAGAGCTGTCAAAATATTTTCATATCATTGTGTGTATTCTGAATTAGGGCAAACGTTTCTTTCCTTTTAAAAATCAGAGAAATGGCTGGCAGTTTAATTGGTGTGAGATGGTTCCAGGGTTAAACTGCACTTCTTGTCTAATGTACATCAACTGAGATCATTTCAGATGGCAATGTTTTTTATTTTAAATTTCATTAGGAAAATATGGAGGGGAAAGCAAGAGAAAAAATTGTACTGAAGGAAAGGTGTGGCCATTTGACTACATAGTGATCACTCCTGTTTGTGTTGACTTTTGATAACTTAAGTGGAAAGCATGTGGTCTGTATTTATTTAATTCTGATGAAGCACACCCTCATTACGTAAAATGTATCACACCTTAAATAACTTGCTAGTGAGTAAGCTTCAAAATTATTTAAAAAACCCAGTGAGTAGTTGTTAGATTAGAACTATTAGGCAGATAGATGTCCTTTCAAACTTCTGGCGTTTCTTTCAGAATACAAAATTGTTCTTAATGTAAGGATGGGTTTATATTTTAGATTTCCTTTCCTTCCTTCCTTTCTTCCTTTTTTTGTAACAGAGGTTCACTGTGTTGCCCGGTTAGACTTGAACTTCGGGGCTCAATTGATTCTCCTCCCTCAGCCTCCTCAGCACCTGGGACGATAGTCATGTGCCACCATTCCTGGATTTTGTGTTTTAAACTGATTTAGTTTTTGAAACAAATTGCCTTCACTGTTATTTTGAGGTCTGTTGTTGATGTTTATAAGTTTTGAAATATTTTCAGGATATAGACGCTAATTTAGATTTTTTACTTTTAACTCGGTTTCTTCTTTTTAAGTAAAGGTGTTTTATCTGGCAGAGCATACATTTGTTTGCTAAGATGGAGCAGTTTTTTTTTTCTGCAGATGGGTAGTCACAGCTGATAATGGCGAACTTTGTGAATGCTTCCTCTGAGTCAAGCGACTCTTGCTTCGCATCTCATTTAGATTCCAGTCGAGCCCTGCGAGGTAGAAAGAGTTAGTCTCCATTTCACAGGTGAGAAAACTGAGTGGTTAAGTGACGCGTCCAGAGTTACCGGCAGGAGGTGGCAGATCCCGGATTGAAATGCTGGCACACAGGTTCCCAGAGCCTGACCTGGCCCCACCTAGGCAGCTGGAGATGTCAGGTTGTGACCTTAAGGAATGCAGCTCAGTGGCCTTAGACTTCCCTCTCAACTGGCCCATCCATTGCTATAGACAGTTGCTCTTCACTGCTCGCCCGTGTCTGTAGGACACTGCCTTTTTTTTTTTTTTTAATCGCTGCTTCCGATCTATGTTGATTTGAGGCTATAAACATGGGATTGTTTCACTGGCTCTGTTGCAACTAGAGAGAAGACTGACAGCTGCTCCTGGGTGCGGGAGTCGGTGTCAGGGCCAGCTGGTACCACTGCATTGGCTCTCTGACCTCCCGCTGGCTGGACAGCCAGGCCCAGGAGCTGTTCTTGAAACAGCTTTCCCTCACACTTTCCCTAGGGAGTCCCCTTTCTTATCCCAAACACTCCGCCCTGTAGAGACTAAATTTAGTTATATTTTCTTCTAGAGGTTTCACTAACCTCATTGATGATGGTAATTGCAGGGGCCTGTTGTAATAACAGTTGGGAATTGTCTGTTTAAAATATTTTTTCAGGGGTTGGAGCGGTGGTTCTGTGGTTATGGTGCTTACTGGGCATGCGAGAGTACACGGGTTCTAAACCCCAGCACCACGTACACAACTAAGTGTCAGAGCAATGAAAGCCATGTGAAAAACTCAATAAAAATTGATTCTCTCTCTCACTGTCCTTCTCTCTTAAAAAATATTTTTTCATCTTACCTTTTTTATTCTTTGTGCTGGGACTTAACAGTCTCTTTAGGATGCTTTAGTAAGTACTTCTTTATGCAAATTAGGGCCTCTTCATGAATAAACTTAAGGAGAATCATCTCTCTGCTCCTTGGCTTTGTAATGAATCTTGAATTTCAAGGTGGAGTTGAAATTAATGTGCATATATAGAAGATATTTCGATCTTAAGTTTTATGTACCTTTAATAGATCACCCATAAGGATTTTTAAAAATAGAAAATATGTTTAAAATTTAGTTTAGCTTTTAATTTTTATCATCCCATAGAATTATTACAGCACATAATTTCCCATAAGGAACAGATTTTGGTGATATATATGCAAATCCTTCAGATAAAGCATTAGAGGCATGTTCATTAATACTGATTTTGACTTGGGTATTATTCCTGTTTTGTAGACCTTTAACTCCAAATTTTGTCTTGCAGGCAGTAACAGAGAAGAATTTTGAAACAAGGGATTTTCGAGCCTCTCTAGAAAATGGTGTTCTGTTGTGTGAGTAAGTATTTAAAGGATTTAAAAAATAATTCAAAAGCAACGATGTCTGTGCTGGTGCATGTGTTTGGGTGCGTGCATGTGTGGGTAGGTGGCCGCAGGAGAATTGTGTGGGTGTGATTTGGTGTTATGAGGCCTTCTGTCCTCCATTGTCATAGATGTGTCTTTTGGTCACTGATGGGATCTGATCCCTACAAATTGATAATCCAGCAGGTAGGGGTTATCACTCTCTGTATCTACAGATGTTGTTACTGAAATGTACATTATTTTAAATTAGTAAACAAGAAAGTTTCTGTTATTGCTTGGTGGGCCCATAGGGGTGGGTGGTTGAGGAGGAAGGCTTATTACATTTCACTGCCTGTCATTTACCATGAAGCGTTTATTTAACATGTAGAACTGCTGGTTTTGAAGTTAATATACCACTTCTTTTCTTCATCAATAAGTCATGATAATTGGAGCAGCAAATTTTTCTTTTAAGCTTTAAACAGAGTTGTTCATTACATCACCCCAATCAATTTGAGTCATGGACATTCATTCAGTTAACAAATGTTTTTGACAACCACATCCCAGACTGTGGTTACCAGAAACGAAATAGGTGTCATGATTGATGGCATAAGGACTGCAGTGTTTGGTTCCCCAGTGGATGCATAGTACTATTAGCCTGGTGTTTGGCCTTTGGGGGTAAGGGGCAGGCAAGCCTGTGAGGTGGACGGTTGAAATCCTGGAGGAAGGTGCAGGCTGCAGAAGTGAGCAAATAAATTATAAGAATGTACTTGAGTACCCACCCACATTTTTTGAAGCACTTAATAATTCTAATCTAGATGCTTATCAGATAGATATTCATGGTATCTGTTAACAAGTAAGTACTGGGGGTGTATGTACTCGTACTTAGAGAATTTCGATTTTCCTTTTGAAGGATGTTGCTTGCAGTAAGAGTCAGAGTCAAAGGGTCGGATTCCTTGCTCCATTATGTTTGGCAACTGAATACATTTGAGCAAGTGATTGCATTTCAGTTGGATTTTCTCATTTGTAGATCAGGATATCTGACCTGTCTAAATAACAGGGCTGGCTGAGTTCAGTAATACATATATGAAAATTTTTGTAAGCTGTCAAGATTTGTAAAATTGCACGCTATTGTAGGAAGATGGCTCTGTTGGGAGGTGTTCCAGCTCCGTTGTTTTAGAGTATCGTTAATTGTTCCATATTAAATTGCTGGTATTCAGTCATTTGTGACCTGTAGAAATGTCAATTTCATATGATTTCACCTTTGTGTTAGGACAGGCATATGAAGAAGGACCAGGAATAAAGCTTAAAGGACATTTCTAGTCTTCTTCTAATGTCACATTCAAAATCCTTGTTGACTCATGTTTAAATGCATTTAAGTAGGCCACAGGGTCAGCCCACTTGATCACCAAGGGGAAATTATCCTGATTTGAAAACTGCCTGATTTAAACATGTTCTCATGTGTTTAGTGGATGGAGGGGGAAAGTCTCTGAGCCACGTGACCTTCAAACTACTTTAACTATGAGAATGGATTATTTAGAGGTTTGCAATAAAATAACTTTGCTAATTTTAGGTGGCACAACTCTGGATAGCTGTTAGTTGGGTTTGTGCCTGTGTGGTGAAGGATTCTTCTGTGATTGGCAAGAGCATGTAGCCCACATAGAGGGTCTATGCAACGAAGCCACTTTGTGGGTTATATGTTTCCGTTGATAAACTATTGCTTAGAATATTTTAGGGATCCTACTTTTTGGACCTTGTCTCCATAAATCAATCTTTAAGTGTATTTAGTAGTGATATTGCAGTCTTTACTTAAAATGTGATTTTTGTACCAACCAGGGTTCTGAATGATTTGAAAAGATTTCCAAAAATTGTACCTAATCTCAAAGAATGAGGATGTTTAGAATTGATATAAAACTGTTTTGACCAAGGCAGTGCAATTTAGAATAAACATATGCTTTCTACCTTAACTAATGTGACAGCAGACACTTGGATGCCTGATTAGAGATATAGATTTTTTTAAAGAGTCACCTTATTTCACAAAGTCCTAAAAGATCATTCTTAAATTGTTTCTGAATTGAAATAATGCCATTTGGGGTCCTTGTGCATACCATGTAAGTCTAATCAATCTGTTTAGTACCAACTATTGTTTAAATGAATGTTTCCCCAAAGTTGCTGAAGTATTAGGCTACCACAATCAGTAATTGTGTAGTTTACTATGGGAATATCAAAGTGGTAAATAACATCTGTGTTAAAAATTTCTTTAAATTATGAATCACATTGTTTAAAGACACTGGTCAGTAAAAAATACAGTATGGATAAAGAAGGTTCAGGTAACTATTCTTTATGAATCTATAAATGAAGAAAGCTTAGCTGGTTGGTCCCTGAAATGGTATTGCAGGCACCACTGTGTGGCCACATCACCTTAAATGTCATAGCAACAGAAAACAAAATCAGCTGCTCAGAGGCCTGGTATTAGGTCCTGACTTTTAAATTCATGGTGAATATAGTAAGCTGACTTTAATGTTTTCTTTTCCCCCCCTTAGAGATCACAGCTTTTAGCTGAAATGTGATTAGGATGTTTTAAAAATCTAAATCCATTTTCTGACAGGAGAAGCCTGATTTCTATTTGGCTTACTTCCAGAACTATATTTCTTATGAAATTTAGGGTCTGTTTGTTGCCTAATAAAAATCTCTAGGCTTCCTTTTTCAATATATATATATTTATATTTAAAGAGAGAGGGACAGTGAGAGAGAGGGAAAGAGAGAATCAATTTTTATTTAGTTTTTCATGTTGCCCTTGTTGCTCAGACACTTTGTTGTGTATGTGGTGCTGGGATTTGAACTCGGGTCCTTGTGCATGCCAGGCAAGCACCGTAACTGCTAAGCCACTGCTCCAGCCCTCATTATCACTATTAACAAATTTTCTTAGTATTCCATCTAGTAATTTCAGCAGCTTTTTATCCTTCAGTAGTACTTTTTTCCTTTTCAAAATGGTGTTCTGAAATATCAAAGTCAAGAGTGGAGGAGCTTATTATAGCTTTCATCAAACTGGCAGTGGACTGACATTTCAGATTTTTAATTGGGTATAAACTCCGTTGAGGTTTCAGACAAGATGCACATCTGAATAGCACGGACAGTTGTGTGCCCTGTGATTGGTTGTTGAAGTTAGTATGTTCATGTTAATCACTTTAGTTTCATTTAATTTGACTGGATGTGAGATCTGGTGAGTTGACGGCTGAGGAATACTTCCCTGGAAAAAGTCCAGGATAGTCTAATATTTTACTGTTTACCTTAGATATGTTCTCTTTCTTGGCTTTACCTAAGCAGTAAGGTGAGAACAAACCAGATTTATTTTTTCCTAATTAAGGAAAGGACCAAGAGTTAGGTGACTTTAGCTCTTTGTTATAGTTTTCTATGAGTTTTATTAATGGTATTCACTAATTCGTTTCCTTTCCCGAGTGTTTCTTAGTGTTCATGAATATCACTTTATTGCATATTTTAAAAACTATTAAAGATTTGCCACTATGTACATATTTACAGCCTTGTTTTGCTCTGGCAGAATTATTTCTCTTCTCTAAATACATTTGAGTGACCTATCCAGCTTGTGATATCAGTTGGTAATTTCCCAGTTACTCATCTTGTGATGGCAGTCTCGGAAATACTCAGTGAAAGCATTCTTTATTTCTTGGTGAAATAAGATTTATTTGAAGATAATTGGGTGTGTCATTGGTTAGTCAGTCTGTATTTCCCCTCCCTGGAATGGTCCCAAGTTTTTGCTCTGTCCGGGTTGATCATGCACCAGAAGCTTGTGCCTTTTTGAACATGTGGCTCCCATCATGCAGGAACTTCTCACATTCTTGTAAAGTCTTTTCAAACTTTGCTTGCCGCTTGGAAGGAGTGGAGCAAGATGTTCACCTATTGTTGTGAGAAGTTCTGTTCTATTTATATCTGCCTTGTGACTACTACTGTGCCTAAAAGTTCCAGTGTTTTATCAAGGATACATTAAATAGAGGAAGAAAAGAATTATTTTGATAACTGCTGTTTACTGTGGGACACTCAGGTGACTCTTTTAAGGCATTTGCCACTTGCCATTCATGCAGAGAGAGCTTTATCCTTTTTGTTAGAGCTGGAGCTTGTGTGTAGGGTGCCAGGGACATGGGTAGGCCCTTGGTGCTTCTGTGCAGAGCTGCTTAGGAGGTCCGGAGGCTTTATATAATGGTGAGAGCCATTTTCTTGGAGCTGTTTCTAGTTTTGGATTTCTGGAGGAGGACAACTGTTTACGTAAAATGCTCCAGCATGCCAGTGGTGTTGACCTGGATCTATTATGATAGCCTTTTGAAATTTAAATAGTGAAAACTTTTTTCCTGAATTTTAAGACAAGAAAACAAACTTTGAAGTTTCCATGTTACTTGATAACCCAGCCAAGCAACAGGTAAACGAAGATGCAAGCGTTCAAGTTCGTAAAGATAGTAAAATATGTTACACTGTTTTCTCTTCATGGCAGTGTTTTACAGTAGGCATCTCTATGCCCTCTTAAAACTTCAGGGGTCCATTTATTATCTACATGTATGAAAAACATGTTTTTTAAAAGGAGTATATTAAATTGAAGGTCTGCTTAGCAAACATCAATTTAAAAATCAACTTACATTATGGCAGGCATATTCTACTGACTCATTTCTGGCAGATTTTGTATCATGGCCTCAAACTAGAAGGTAGAAAGCTCCATCCTGTGCTTCCTGAGGTTGACCGTAAGGTTGATAGTATTTTCTTACCCTAAATATAAGTCATTAAGAGTAGAACGCACTACATTTAGTCATATGGCCTTTGAAAAGTAATAAGAACGACAGCTACTAAAAATGGAGTAATGTATGTGCAGTGTGTGACAATTTATATTAAAGTTTATCAGTAAGAAGTTATTAAAATGTGTGTGTGTGTGTGTGTGTCTGTATGTGTTCCCACACTTTACACATCCCAGGCAAGCACTCTAGCACTAGGGATGTCTCCAACCCTAAAACAGGTTTTTGATATGTTGGAGGCTTTCAAGTGAACGCATGGAAAACTTTATTAGTTATAAAAGTCGTAAAAATGTGGGAATTCTGTTATGGGAATCATAAGAAAAAATTAAATAAAGGGAATGAGTATTGCAAGAAAAACGTATATTATGCTATCACATAAATTACAACTAGAATAATTGCCTTATACGAGAGACTTTTAAGTTTACATGAGAATTTTTATATATCAGTTGTCATGAGCCAGAAAAATAGATAAGAGCTCATGAATAAGATTGGCAAATTTAAAAATGGAATCATGTGTATAGGCCAGCAGGTTTCAGTTACCTTATAATTTTAATCTAATCCCCATTATAAAATCTAACTAGATTTTTTTGACATTACAAGTCATTTCAAGGTTTATATGGAAGAAAAAGTTTCTATGTGAGAGTAGGAAAAATTATATAAAGACAAAAATTTCTGTGGAAATTACCTGCTCTAAAAATAGAACATATGACAAAGTATAGTACTTAAGAAGTATGGATTGAAAAATAAATAAATGGAAGGAATACCAAACTAATAGAGTAGACAAGGGAGATCAGGAGGAAGAGGGAGAGGAGGGAAAGAGGAAGTACTGGGGATTGATATGGAGCAAAATATTTACAAATATATCAAAGTGCATTTATAAATGTGTCAAAATGAACTCCACTATTATGTGTAAGTACAATGCACTAGTTAAGAATGCAATGATTTATAAATGTGCATGTTAATGTAATAGGTCAGGAAGTACATTTTCATATATAAGAATTTATGATATGGGAGATAAGAGAAAGTGGAGAAGAAATGAATAGGTCAATTTATAGTATTGGAGTAAATAGTAGGCTAATAATTAATTTAAAAACATCACATATTGAAATACAGTCTAGATTAAGATAATAAAAAGCTGGGAAAACCTAATCAAAGAACCTAAAAAAGTCTTTGGAAGTAAGTTCTAAACTTTGAAAGAATAGGGGAGAAAAATAAAAAGGAAAAATAATATGTTCTTACAAATAAAATAAGTAAAAGTGACTCAGTTTATCTAGGGCTCAATGAAAGTGTTAAAATTTACATTTTTTTTTTTTTTTTTTGGTTGTGCTGGGAATTGAACCCAGGGCCTTGTATGTGTGAGACAAATGCTGTAAACTGAGCTGTATCCCCAGCCCTAAAATGTGCATTTTTTTTTTCAGGGCTGAGGACTGAACTTGGGGCCTTGCGCGTGGTAGGCAAGCACTCTGCCGCTGAGCTAAATCCCCAACCCCTAAAATGTACATTTTTAAGCCCTCAGTAGACATAAAAGCAAAGGATATCACTAAATACTTGGGAAATGAGGAAATACTATTGAATATAAAATATAGTAAATATATAAATATAAAATAATGTACTAATATAAAATCTTTACCTTCATTAGTAATTAATAATCATATAACTAGATATAATTTTTGTGTTGAAACTAGTAAATAATATAAACATTTGTTAAACCAAAGTGATAGGTGTGGAGGTATAGCTCAGTTGTAGAGCGTGTGCCTAGGTTTGCATGTGCAAGGCCCTGCAGTAGGTCCCCAGCTTTTAAGGTGGGGGCGGGGATTAAAAAGACGGCCATATTGTGCAGCATGCTATGTAATCTCAAAACTACCAGTCCAAGGTATAAACTGGTACAACCCTCTGAAAAATTATTTGGCAATGCCTATAGAGTAAAAATGTGGTACTTTATTCATTACCATAATAAATAAATAATTTTATCCTAGAATTTACAAGACATTCCCTGGTATTTTTTCTTTTAGGAATCTGTTTTAAGAAAACACTACGAGTGGAGTGAAAGCCTATTGATAATGAAAAATACTATGAACAACTTAAATATCTGAAACATGATCATTTGGTGATTTTTTTTACCCTTTAATAGCAGTAGTTATAAGGTTTGCAGCACTTTGCAAAATTATGTAGCACGTAGCAGAAGGCAGAGAGGGAACAGCTCTTGAATGTATAAGGATGCCTTGAGGTAGCTGCCTGCTGGTGAAAAGGTAAATTGATTCATGTTGCCAGATTCCCTTCCAGATTTTTTTTGAAGTGGAATAGAAGACGTTAAAAGGAGCATGAACAAATATATACACACATGCATCAAAGCAAAAATTGGAGAGAACCTAAGTATAACTGTAAGGGAAGGATATATCATTCTCACACCAGGGGATGGAGAGAAACAGAGTCACATTGTTTGATAGTTATTGGCAGAACTCTAGGACAGAACAAGAGTCCCAGTGTTAGCTGCCTTTTTTTGCTTATATTTGTTGTTTTGTTTTAAAGACTTTTATCTTCTGGGATAATTTTGGGTTCGAAGCAGAATTGAGAGAAAGGTGCAGAGATAGCCCATATACCTCCTGCCTTACACAAGCATAACTTTCCCTATTGTCTGCGTCCTTCCCAGGAGTGACATAGTAGTTAGTTGATGAACCTGCACTGGCACATTGTCATCACCACAGTCCATAGTTCATATCAGGGTTCATCTTGATATTGTACTGTCTGTGGTTTGGACAAATGTATTATGACATGTATCTACCCTCACAGTGTTGTACAGGTTAGTGTTACTGTCCTGAAAATCCTGTGTGCCCTGCTTATTTGTCTCTCTCTCCCTCAGCATCTTTGTAGTTTAACCCTTTCCAGAATGTCATATATTTTGAATCAAACCGTGTGTACTCCTTTTGGACTGACTTCTTTCGCTTAGTAACATCCATATCTTCTCATGTCTTGATGGGTACCAAAAATTCCATTTTCTGTATGTACATATACACTCATCTATTGCGGGACATCTTGATTGTTTCCACATTTATAATTGTGAAAGAAACTTCTGCAAACATCCATGTGCAAGTTTTAGTGTGCACATTTTCAGCTCCTTTGGTCTATATGCAGGAGCATGACTGCTGGCTCAGGTGGTGAGAATATGTTTAGTTTTGTAAGAAATTCCCAATTTTCTTCCAAAGTGGTGCAGCAATGAATGAGAGTTCCTGTTGCTCCACCTCCCTATAGGTGTTCGGTGTTTTCAGTGTTGTGAACTTTGGTCTAATAGGGGTGTAGTCATAACTTGTTGTGATTTGCATTTTCCTGATGTCGAGCTTATTTTTATAAGTTTATTTGCCATCTGTATCTTATTTTGTGAGGTGTCTATTAAAGTCTTTGACCTACTTTTAAATCAGTTTAATTTCTTATTGTTGAGTCTTGAGAGTTCATTGTATATTTTGGATAAAAGTCCTTTATTACCTATGTCTCTTGCAGATATTTTCTCCCTCAGTCTGAGGCTTGTCTTTTCTTTTTCTTGGCAATGTCTTCTGCAAATCAGACATTTTTAAATTTAATGAAGTCTTGCTTATCAGTACTTTCTCATGTGATTTATTCTTCTGGTGTCATAGTGAAAAAGTCATCATCAAACCCAAGGTCACCTAGAGTTTTTTCCTACTTAGTCCTCTAGGAGTTTTATTGTTTTGTATTGTACATTACATACATGATCCATTTTGAGTTAATTGTGAAAGGTGTGAGGTCTTGGGTCTAAATGCTCCTTGTTTTGATGATGGAATGGGAAATTTTCTGCCATTCAGTGAAATCCATTAGTGCTATAACTATTGAAGTTTCTCAGAATTAAGAGGAATCTGCTGTCAGATCACTCAAGCTTCTCTACATGTATTTTATGGTACTTGCTGCATAACAATGAGGCTAAGCAAGAAAGTCCCATCAGAGTAAAATGATGAGTGTAAATTACATTGATTTTGAGTTGTTGCTGTCCCACACATATTTCCATTTTAGCATATATTAACTTTTTATTTATATTGTATGTGATTCAGCAGTATTTAAAAAACGCTACCACAGGAATTCTAGAAATGACATATTAATTTTCTTACTGACCTTTGAAAATACTAAAGTGATCCTAAATATTTATTTTGGATGTTTTTAAACTTTTAAATTCTAGATAAATATGCTGATTATGTTATCCATGGAAATGTGGTTACTATTCAGTGTAGTTTTGTTTTAAAATATCACAGCTTATGAATTTAGATAGAAGTCATTAGTTTAAAATCTCAGTAAGACATGTACTTAATATAACCAGCCCAAATTAATATATCTGGTACTGTACTCTCTTGATCACCCTTGATAATTAGGACAGATTATTAAGATTTGACTTGTCTGGAAACAGAAAAGAAATAGTACAGGGGAGATGTTATTGGTAAAAGTAATAACCATTTCTGCATTTCAATCCAATGAAAGAAATTTTTCAAAATTTATTTATACAAAGAAGAAATATTTTGAATCATTCACAGAAAATTTTCCACATCAAAAGTCAGGAGGTAGTGGATTTTAACAATATTTTAACAGCACATAAATGCCAGGTACCTCTCTTTAAGTGCTGAGAACTACTGTTTGGAATCAGAGCTGGTCTTTCTCCTGAGAAGCTGTACTATCAGGTTTCTCCGTGGCTAAACCCATCACAATAGCATTCAAATGTTTAATGAGTAGAATTTGTGTTTAGAAGAAAAGTGGGCAAATGAATTATACCACATAGAGGATAAAACAAAAATAATTAATTTGTAATGAGAATGTGATATTTTTATATCTTTTTTAAAATTTCCTAATCATAAAAGTTTGATAGTGTGAGGGATGTTTATAAATTGTGACTTTCAGAAAGCTTACATATGTATACATATGAATGAATGATGAAATAATTTGTAGGTTAAAAAGTTTATTCAGTGTATTGATGTGCTCTTCTGTGTCACCTATTCATGTTCATTTTGAAAATCTTTGGAAATTGGAAGTGAAAAGATGTTCAAAATTTTGTATCTTGGCAGAAGAGCTTTCTGATAAAGGGAAAAATGAAGTTTGGCATTTGGAACTAGTTTCTGGTGATCAACAGGAAGTAGAGCATCAAATTCTAGTTTTCATTAGAACTTTTTATAGTTGAGCTGCACGTCATATTGAGTATATGATCAGTTTTCAGAATGTCGTGTTTGAGTTCTATTTAAAGTCAGAACACATTCACTGATATAAAGGCCCATGAACAGAGCCAACTTCACAGCATCTGTTATTGCGTAACGGCCCCTTTGGAGGGGTTGGACACTATATTTGGGGTTGTGGTAGGGAAAGGGAAAAAGTAGACACCTTGAGGGATAGGTTAGTCCATTCTGGCTGAACAAAATACCTTAAACTGGATGGCTTATATACACAGACATTTATTTCTCACAATTCTGGAGCCTAAGAAGTCCAAGGTCAAGGAACCAGCAAATTAGGTGTCTGGTAAGGGCTCATTTCCTTCACAGGCAGATGTCTTCTCATTGTAACTTGGTGGAAGGGGCAAGATCTCTTTTCTAAGGGCACTGTTCCCTTCATCCTGACCTAGTCATCTCCCAAAGGTCCCCACCTCTGAATATGATTGCTTTGGAGGTTGGAATTTCAACATAGGAATTTTAGGGGTGGGGAAACACAAACTTTTAGCCCAGAGCAAGGGATGAACCAAAGACGAGAGGGCTGCAGGGCTTATTGTGAGAGTGCTCCATAGGAGGTATTAAACTACTGGGTGCTCTCTGTTCTGGTTTTAATCTTACAATATAGTCACCCTCTGATGTGCTAAGCAAGCACATAACCAGGTTTATGCCATGGCCTAAAGGAACATTTGTGGGTATAGAGATAAAATTCTGCTCAAGGCTGGGGGGATGGAGCATGAGGATACAGGTAGATAAAATTGCTTCAGTACTGATTATAGATTCTAGTGCATGGACGCATCTGGAATGTTATCATGTTGTCTGATTCTTGCATACACCCAGTGACTTGAAGTCACTGTCACCTTTAGGAATTCCACATGAGTAACTGAGAACTCTTATTATGCAAAGAAGTTGTGTTAGTAAACAACAGTATTTCCAGAGCCTCTGCCCCTTTATGTATACTTAAATCTCATTTACATATTTTTTGTTTTATAAAACTTATTTTTGCCTCCCTGGAAGAAATAGCCTAAAAGTTCTTCCTCTTATTGTGTATGAAAATAATTATTCATAATAAACAAGTTGACTGAATGCTCAGTGTTTGCCAGAGTTAACATATGCATTTCCTTCATATTCTAGGGCTTAGAGCTGGTCATCATTGTAATGATGATAATAAAATAGCATTTTCTTCTAGTGACTCAGCTTTTTAAAGGGTGGTTCATGTGTTCTCAACAGTGGTGTTTTTTCCTTGTAGTTATTTCCGTGTTTGCACACACACAAGAAGGCTCAGGAGTAGAGAAGGAAGACTAATCCATTGTGTATATGCTACTTCTAAGTAGTAGCTCTGGTAAAATCCTGCTGATGAGGGAGGAGTCAGTTAACTCATTATTGAAAAAACATTATTTATCTATCCTATTTCCTTTAGCTTCATTCCTTACTTCCCCTGACTGATTTAACTGAGAATAAGAAGTTTTATTATCCATTCCAGAAACTATATTTAAAAAATACCCTTGAAATTACTAATCCTATAATTCAACAATGATAAGTGATATAAACAGGTAAACTGAATGACCTGCCTGGCCAAAGTCACCCGTGACTCAAATAGGTGGAGCAGGAATTCATCACACTACTTTACTCACATTTTATATGTTGTCCTGGCTCTTACTGGCCTCTAGTTTATATTGAAAAGATTACGTTTTAAAATGAAAATTTAAAAGTTTAAAATTTACTCTAAGAAAGTTATTGCTGAGCTAGTGGTCAATAATGACAAATTATTTCATTCTTTTTTTTTAAATTAAGCATATGCTTTGTTTTTAAACTTTTTGGTGGCAATTACCTATTTAATTTTTTCCATAAATGTGCATTATAATTGTACATAATGCTGGGATTTGTTGTTACATATCATTCATGCCAAATAATTTACTTATTATTATGTTCTTATTAAATAATGCTTGTTATTAATTCTATGAATTGCAAGAATGCCATCATTCCTACATGCCTTTCAGTTAGTGAACACATCAGAAAGTAGGAATCATGGAGTAACAATTTGTAGGAAATACTTGAAGTTTAAGGGCTGCGGCCAATAGTGTATGTAGCTCAGTGATTGAACACTTTGCCTAGCCTGTTCAAGACCCTGGGTTGGATCCCTAACATGCAGTCATGTTCATCTGTAAACTGTTTACTGAGTGTAAACTATTTTATTATCCATGCACTCGCATACACACACCAAAAAAAAAAAAAAAAAAAAGAGAAGAAAAGAAAAAGTCAAAAGCCAAGGTGATGGCTTTATTGTCTATACCAAGGTGTGTAAGGATCTTTGTATGAACAAAGTATGAAAGCTGAAAACATAAAAAACATCTTTTGTTTGCCAGACTAAATCTTCATAAGCCACTATCTTACAATTTTTAAGCCTGTTGAACAGCATTCTGAAGGCTGTTAAATTGAGACTTTTGTCTGTTTTGTTCTTAACACATTCAAGTGTTAAGTATAAATCTCTGGAATGTTGAAGGAGTGACATTCCACAAGCTTTAGCTTTTTTCTTTTTTTTTTTTTTTCCCTGCTGCCTATTATGAAGAGGAGACCAGTAAATTAGGAATGTTTGATTCTTTCTCCTTTATTTACTTTTCCTTTGGAGCTCTGTTACAGAATAAAGAATTGGCTTTTTAATAGATGAATTATTAAATAGAAAAATCACTGTTTCAAGATATTGTTTTCTGACAGTGATTAATGATTAATTATGCCAGTTTGCATTGGTTGAAAATGTAATTATAGTATTAAATTACTACATGGCTGGGCACTGTATCAGTGATCTGAAAATAAAAAAATAGAACGCATAATAATTTTGACTTAGGACAAAAATTGTATTCTGAGTGTGATTGTCAAAGCCATTTCTTTTTTAGTGTCTTGGAGTACAGAGAAACAAATTTCTGTCAAGTATCTGTTACAGTAACAAACTTATTCAATATTAGATTCTGAAGGGGAGTTCTGGTACATGTAATTTTCACCTATTCCGTCCTGGTAATAGCATTCAGTGTGGTTTGAAGGAGTTACCAATAAGAATAGCTTAACTATTTGCACTAGTTAGCCCTGCACCCTTTAAATGCGACAAAACAGTATGGTCTGGCTTCTAGCTTAAAGATCAGTTTGATTGAAAACATAATAAAATTATCAATAGGAAAGAGTTCTTTGGGCCAAGTGAACTAAATTATGATGAAGAGATTTCTAAAACTGGCTATTAAAACATAACCAGATAATACCTTTCATTAACAAATGTGGAACTATTGGTATGGATATGACTTTGATAAAGAAGTGTGACTGCTTGGTCCTGGGAGGACCACTTCACCATTGCAAGCAGCCAAGTTCTTTGTTTATGGACCTGTTGTTTGGGTTGTTTACCTTCGATGGGATGGATATCAGCTGGGAGTAACAGATTGGGGGATGCAATAGTGGTGTATATGATTTTTAAGAATGTTTGAAAAAACACTGAACTTGTATTAGCATTCTTGTAATTGTTATGTTATTCATTTACTTTCAGTTTGATTAATAAGCTTAAGCCTGGAATCATTAAGAAGATCAATAGATTGTCCACACCAATAGCAGGTTTGGTAAGTAATAAATCATCTTCAAAACTAATTATTTTTTTAGTTTTATTTTATTTATAATTGACAAATAATAATTGTACGTATTTATGGGATACAGTGTTGTTCTATTGCACAGTAGGATGACCATAGTTATAATAATGCATATTTCAAAATAGCTGGAAGAGAGAATTTTGAATGTTCTCACTCAAAACTCTGTTTCTTTGTCTTTGAAATGTAAAATGGTGGATATTTATAGTTCTCTTATCTGCAGTTGCTGTAGGAATCAGGTTAGGGGTGTTTTGATGGAGAAAAGTGTTTTTAGAGATGTCCTCCTTACATCTGTAGTTTCTTTATTTCTTTCCCGTGGGAGGCATTTTATTTATTTACTCATTTGTTTGTTCTGATTTTTGTGCTTTAAGCATCGTCCGTTTCCTTTCCTGGCTGTTTTCCTCACCGACTGCCTTCGTGGGGTTGAGTTCCCTGGAGCTCTGCCCTGCCTACTGTGCTGTCTAGTTTTCTACGCAGCTCCCCAGAGCGGCGGGTGTTCTGTGCTTACCGTTTTTGCTGGTTCTTGCTTGTGCATTAATCCCACTCAGCACCCTGATCTTAAGTGTATTTGTAAAATACTGAAGCCCTGCAGACTCTTGGCTTTATATAATAGGTGTCCTAAAGTCCTGTGTGATGTTAAACAAGTTATAGAAGTATTATCACAGTCATATTATCCATAAAATGACAGTGATGATTCTCTAGATTCCTTGTAGCTTTAATTTCAGGATTTTTTTGTATAAAAAATACCCCACACTGTTATTTAGTTATTCTGATAATCCAGATACTTGAGAAGCCAGTAATAACATGCGCTCTGACTTTGGAAATACTTTATAATAAATAATAATCGATGGATAATTTTCACAATGTTAGAAATCCTTAAAAAGTCAATGCTCATAACTGTAGTTGGTTAATTTTTTTTTTTAACAAAACACTGAAGTTTAAAACAACCAATATTTGCAGTGTAGAAACAAACTGATTATTTTGGAATATTCATGGTGCTTATATTACATTCAGGAAACTTCTCTTTGGCCATTCATGTGCTTACAGATGTTAGTGGCATGAGTGATTGCAGGTAGCAGCACCAAAATTTCTGGGTTTGCAAGAGGTGTGAAAAACTCATCAAAAATTTGACAGGGATGATTTTGCAAAATGTTTATTATTGGAAAATATCTGTCTAGGAGAGAAGGAATGAAAAGTTTTTATAGTTCTCTTTCAAAATTATAGAATACATACAAGGTTCTCAGAGCAGTTGGTTCCAATATTAATTCCTTCATTTTTACAAGTTGTCTCTTTTGCATATCTACCATGAATAGGCAGCTGGCCTGACATTTTTATTGGTCTTAAATGTAGTTAGGTAAAAACCTGATGTGTGTGCGTGTGTATATTTATATTCTAATCTATAGTGTGTCAGAAGATGTTTGTTATTTAAGGGATAAAATTAAATAAATTTGGTATTTGAATTCTTTCTGGCAGGAAATATTTGGTTTAATAAAATAAAAAAGCTCTATATGCAAATGACTTTTCTAAACCACTTCGTGCAAATTAGAAGTTTGAATTGTATAGAATTATATCTTATTTATTTTTTATTATTCCAACGAAACAATATATTTATATTCTGAAAGTTAGATTTACCTCCTAGAGCCCCCCGTAATTATCCACCCTTGTCCCTCCCCCTCCTCCTTCCCAGTACATCTCTATGATTGCCTTAGGTTGTATGTCACAAAAATATGGAACGCTTCACGAATTTGCGTGTCATCCTTGCGCAGGGGCCATGCTAATCTTCTCTGTATTGTTCCAATTTTAGTATATGTGCTGCCAAAGCAAGCAAGAATTTTATCTTTTTAAATGGTTTGAGTTGCTGTTAAATAGTTTAATGCTTTGATTATAAACTGTCATTTCTTGTATCAGTTACATACATTTTTAAATGAAATTAGTCTTTAAACTCAAACTCACTGCATGTTTGTAATGCTTGAATTGTGCTGGCTTCTGGTTCTTGGCCATTGTAAGTTTTATTCAATTTTCTGATTGTATGATTAGATGCAAGCACAAATGTATTCTATTTTTAAAACCAAAGATCTCTACAAGTACTTCTATTTCAAGCATCAGATATTCTATCCAGTTTGGATCTTATCTTTAGAAACTAAAATGAAATGAATTTCCAGTATATTGAATAGGGTGATTTTCCAAATATAAGACACTGAGCATTTTCAATTGGATGTAAGAGCATGGAGTGACTTCAGTTGCAGGATGGGCTAAGCTCAATTGGTTTGAAGTTAGCATCGTTTCTCATTTGACTTTTTCTGATACTTGTCAAGATTGTTATAAGCAAAACTTTTCAGTCTTTATCTCAGTTGTGAATAAGAATGTCAGCACCTACTTGGGAGTTGTTACAAGAATTAAAAGGAATAATATGTAGTCTGACATACAGATATTCAATGACCGTTCTTTAACAAATAAGTGAGGGCCTACTTGGATGAGGACTTTTTTAGTTTATAGGGATGTGTTGGAGGAACAAAGGTAGATATTGACTTCAAAGTGTGTGTGTGTTGGGGGAATCATGCAAATGAGCAAGAAAACATCATGAAATAAATGTGCTACAGAGAACTAGACTGACATTATTGGACACTTGTGAGCAGTTGTAATGGGACTGAAAATTGATCTCTAAGAATTCCTTAAGAAGGAATATGTCAGAAGCCTTAACTTTTGACACTTTTAGAAGATGAATAATCTAAGCCAATATTATGAATTTTTGTGTTCATAACACTCAACGTTGATGACTGATACATGTAGGAGAGCAAATGTTTTCTTGATGAATTAATGAATAATATTTCCATTGTGAATATTAATGAGTTCTAAAATTGGGTCTTTTTTTTTTTTTAAGAGAGAGGGACAGTGAGAGAGAAAGAGAGAAACAATTTTTATTTAGTTTTTCATGCAGCTTTCGTTGCTCCGAGACTTCGTTGTGTACATAGTGCTGGGGTTTGAACTCACATACTCGCGCATGCAGGGCAAGCGCCATAACTGCCGAGCCACTGCTCTAGCCCCCAAATTGGGTCTTTAATGGGATAATATTATAGGTTTCTGTTTCCTCCCCAAAAGATGAGGAAGTTCTAAACCTTGGTTCTTAAGAATGGGGCCTTATTTGTGAATAGTTTTGTTGCAGATATAATTAGTTAAGATGAGGTTGTATTGGCATAGATTGTATCCTAATCTCAAATGACCAAATCCTTATAAAATGATGGCAATGTGAAGGTGTATACCCAAGAAGAATGCAATGTGAATAAGAGGTATTGAAGAAATGTATCTATATACCACAAAGAACAGCATAGATTGTCCACAAACCACCAGAAGCTAGAAAGAGGCAAGGAAGAACTTGGCTGTGACAACACCCTAAGTTTGGATTTCTAGTTCCAGAACTCTTATTTTAAGCCAGGTTTTGATACTTGATATGACAGTCCTAGGAAACTAATATAAGTAATGGTATAGTCAACACTTCCTACACTGAAATAAACAGATTCACACGAAGTTGTGAAAAGTAAAAAAATGTTCCCTGTACCACTCTTCCCAGTGTACCATCTTGCATGACTGAAATATGATATATCAAAATGAGGCAATTGACATTGGTGCACTTCTAAGGCCTTAATCACATTTCATCAGATTTACATACAGGGCTTGCTTTTTGACAAGCTAAGTCAGGTGAAGAAGGTTTATTTTGAGGATTTATCACAAGACTCCCATGAATCTAGTGTTCCGCCATAAACATGGCAGCTACATTCTACCCAATTATTTTCCCCCCTGTTTTCAACAGGAGATTTTTTTTAATGTCTCTTAGTTGGGGTTCCAATGAACAAGGATCTGAATGGACAAGGTTACCCTTTCTTTCCAGGCTGCAGATATCATAGGTCACTGACCAGCCTGTGGATAAGTTCCTTCAGATAGCTGACTTGACCTAATGGGCTGTGGTCAGGAGTATTGGAGGGTTGCTACATTTACTCAGTTGTGTGGGTTGAAGTAGGTCCTGTGAGGGAGGTTTGTGTGGGGTAGATACACCAAGATTAAGTCAAATACGGTAAGAAATTCTGTTTAAAGGTGTAAGCTGGGTGGTTATGGTGGTCCATTCCCCTCTTCAGTTACTCCTTCTTACTCTCTTTTTAGCTATATCTTTTCAGTTGACCTACCGTATATGTTTAACTTTTAAGTTAGGGCAATGGATTTAACTTTACATATTGGCCTGTGGGAAAAACATGGAATATACCCTAAGCAATGACAATACTGAGAGACATGTTTATATATTTCATAAATATATTAAATGTCCCAGAAGCCGATGTCATTCCTCCACAAACTACCCATTTAACACATGAGTTCTTCTGGGGGAAACTGCAATAGGTAAAATCCAAGGTGGTTATTCATGATCTGGTTTTTCCTCTCGATAACAAAGTTTATATCCATTGATTGCTAATGTTTTGATAATGTTTCCCCCTCAACTGTATTTCTATATTCTTCTAATAAAATAAAATAAAATAAAATTCATTCTACAAAAGTAAAAAAAAAAAAGAAAAAAAGAAATTAAAAAAAATATATTAAATGCTTTGCTTGAAATATTCATGTGATAATTTCCTTTGGGAGGATAGTAACTATTTTCTTTTAGATATTTTCTTTCAGTGACATGGCTTTTCTACTTGACTGAGTTTTATTTCATAAAGAAATACACTATCCTTATTTTTTCTATCCTTTCTGTTCTTCACAAAGCCATGGTTTTAAAAAAATAAAAAAGTCCAACTGAAGAGCTTGTATCTTCCAAAAAATTAGCTGGTGCTAAATGTGGGTATGCTCAGCACATTGAAACTCAAAACTAAAAGTTTAGTTGCAAATGAGAAAGAATTCCAACATCAAAACTAAACCCCAAGAAAAACACGAGATGCCCTGGTGGTAAAAGGAGCTGTTGTAGCAGAATAATATTTGCCATCTGATACGTTAGTGTGCATGAAATACAGTATCTGTAGAAACGTCAAGCAAGTTATTAACCCTAAGACTTATAGTCATTTTGGACACCTGATGATTTATTTGTATTTAGGTAAAGCAGGGTTTCTTAACATCTGTGCTATTGTCATTTTGGGGCAGATTATTCTTTGTTGTGGAGTCTGTCCTATGCATCGTAGAATCTTTAACTGCATCCCTGACATCTACTCACTGGGTGACAGTGTCACTCTCCTTTCCCACTAATTTTAACAGTTAAAAATGTTGCCTCATTGCTAGTGACCCCCAGGGTATAAAATCATTGCTGATGGAGAACCACCGAGCTAAGGGATCAAGAAAGCAATAACTGTGCTTCTATGTGGGCCAGTCTCTTGATTGACTATAGATTGGTTTATCTACTCATATTTTCCATTTAAATTGTCATTTCCTTTTGAGAAAGTGATGGTTCTTCAGAAAATTTAGTTTGAATCATTTGAATGTTTGTGTCTATCAGTGGTCTCAATGGCAGAATTCTCAATGTGTCTACATTTGCATTAAAATTGACAAATTTAAACATCTTTGCTGTAACAGGTTAATTTTTTAAATTATTTTCAGGAATGGAATGTGAAAGGTGTGACCCTAGAGACTGGGAAGGTTGTCTCAGTCAGGAATGCTCTGGAATGCAGGAAATGGGCAAGGATCCCAGCTAGCTTAAACTCTTGGATGGTCAGTTTTTCTTGCCTTCATGATGGCTACTTCCAGAAATAAGAGGAGTCTATGTGTCCATTGTTGCTGCCATCTTCCAGATTACTGCTAGTTAATGTTCTCATACTAGCGTGAAGTCACGTCTGACTCTTTCACCTTTGCTCTCCTATGTACTTGGGTGTCAGCAAGGTAGTGTGACCTGTTCTTTGCTGAGAGCTCACTGCTGAAATAGCCGGTTGCTTCATTCTAGCAACTGTGGAAAATCCGCCTAATTGATAAAGTTGAAATGCTGCGGCCAAGGTCTTGCCATGTGCTTCTCTATAAACCATTCTTGGTGGGTGCAGCGGTGTACACCTTCAATCCCAGCAACACAGGAGGCTGAGGCAAGAGGATCACAAGTTTAAGGCCAGCCTCAACAACTTAGCTAGACACTATCTCAAAATAATTAAAAAGGCTGGAGGTGGAGTGCAGTGGTAGAGCACCACTGGGTCCTGTCCTTAGTACCAAAACAAACAAAACCATTCTCACCCAGTGACTTTGTTTATCCCATTTTTTCCTCTCTATTTCAGGGAGAGGGGGAGTTTGTGAGCATTTTCCGCAAATAATACCAAAGTGCAAGACCTCAGGACAGAGGTTTTTGTTGTTGTTGTTGTGGTTTGCCAAGGGTGGGGGTAGGTGGTGGGGAGGGATAAGCCAAATTCAGTTTCCTCTTTTTCTTCTAGGTTGAAAAAACGTAAGTATGAATATAATTACTGTTTTCATTCAAGGGTAGCATTTTTTTCTGGGTAGCAGGCAGAAATGATGTTTGTATGGTTGAAAGAGAAAATACTCAATGCAACTTGAATGGTTATAGGAAAGCTGAGACCATGTATGCTTGCTTGAGACAGGACGGTGATGAAGCTGCATGCTGGGTCACACGCAGCCTATTGCTTGGAGGGAGTTGCTCTCTCCAAATGTGTAAGACACATTTTTGAACACCTTGGGGGTTTTAAGGGTACAAAACATTGTTAACAAGCGACAGCATGGGAAGAGGTGGAAAGATGATATCATGGAGCCAGTTTAAAAAAAACACCTAGAGGTAAGATTATAATAGTATTTGTTCTCTATCTTTAAAGATTGAGGGACAGGGAGAGAGAGGAGAGAGAGAGAGAAACAAAAAAAAATTTTTTTTTTTAAAAGAGAGGGACAGTGAGAGAGAGAGAGAGGGAGAGAGAGACAGAATCAGTTTTTATTGAGTTTTTCACATGGCTTTTTTCCCTCTGACACTTAGTTGTGTAAGTGGTGCTAGGGTTTGAACCTATGTATTCGCACATGCTAGGCAAGCACAGTAACCACCGAGCCACCGCCCCAGCCCCTTCTCTCTTCATCTTTTCACTGTTTTGTAGATTAGTTTGTGGAGATCTTCTACCTAGAAGATTTGGGAAAGACTTCCTCCAATTAAATTCTCTGATTCACTCACCCTTGCCTTTTTGATTGTTTAGCCAATAAGAGCAGCATTCTTACTGGGCTGATTTTGGATGCCATGTTCCCATCTTCAGATGGCTGTATACCAACCTTTATGGACTAGAGAGGAAGGCACATTGAGGACTCCTCCCAAAACATCCTTTGTACTCCTGCTCACCTCTGCTTTCATTTCATGTTTCCAGTTTCTTCACATTTGATAAATAATGAAGGTTTTGTGTTTCTATGGACATACAATTATCATGCTCTTTAATTCTTATTTCTTAGAATCACTGTCTTGGAATAAGGTTATATCTATTACATCAGACTTTGATGCTTCATTCAATTAAAAGATAATTTTTGTCTCCCCAGTTTTCTAATTGAGAAGGCAAATATTAGAGGATCAGTAAATTTGGCTAAAACTGGTAAATTTGCTTCATTATTAAACTATACTGAGGAAATATTTTTCCCCAAAAGAAAGTGAGCCTTTCCTCAAGTTAACTACCCTTAACACTAAATTTAAATTATTCATAACCTTACTGTTTTTCAATCTTGTTTTCTTTAAAAACAAAATACTCAATAACAAAACACGGAGTACTTTTTATTCTAAATATACAGCACTATACTATTAATGTATTATTATACTTGTAACAGAAATTATAGCATGAAAAACATTTCCTAAAAATAAGGTCACATTATGCATTGAAAATGACATTTTCCATGGTTATTATATCAATGCAGATGATTTTTTGCTAATGATATTTTACTGGAGTTTCTGTGGTTCACCATCTATGTTTTAACAGATTGTGATTATCCAGTATCAAGTCTGGCAAATAGACTGGGGATGGTGCATTGGCTATCCAAATGTAACAGAGATTAGATATAAAATATCTGAATACCTTAACACTTTCATATAAAAGGTGTATAAATAAATCAGTGACAGTTGAGCTATTTATATTCTCCGTAGATTTCCAGGAGACTTCTTGTCTCCTCCCTACTTCTCTTCTGCTCCCCATTGAAGATAAGTGTCACCACAAGTGGAAATTCAAAAACAGTGTCAGCATTGAAGTTGCTTCCAGTACACTCATGGTGATGTGGTGCTGTAAAGCAGGAAACTTCTCTTTTATTTCTAGCCATAATCTCTTAATGATGGTGCTGGCACATGTTTAGGAGCACTTCCCTAGAGTTCCCAAACCTGCTTGTTTTAATATCTAAGATCAACATTTATATGCCAGGTTTCAGCCTTCAGGGCAACCTTTAAAAAAAAACATTAATGCATTAGAATTGCCAAAGCAACACTATAATTAACTTGTAGAGTTAAAAATAATGGAGTGAAAAAAATTGATTCAGCATGAGTGTCATATGACATATCACATATCAGATAGGATAGTTTCATTCAAATCAACTACGACCACCTCTTTTTAGGTCCCTTTTTTAATAAGAAATTGCAACATGAGCAGCAAATGAGGTTTCTAGGACTAGAATTGAAGGTGTAAAGCTGGTATGAGGGCACAAGTCACTTTGATGAGTCAGTCTCTTTCTCTTTATCGAACATCTGTAGTGTGTCGGACACTATCCTAGGTACCTGGGACATAGCTGCACAGCAGATTACACATCGGGAATATCCTGACAGGTGCCAGTAATTATAGTGAAGGAAGTACATATCAGTTGCCAACAATTACACTGAAAAAATATAAATGAATAAAAAGTGAGTGTGTTTAGGATAAGTATTTTAGAGAAGGTACTAAGGTCATCTTGTTTCTGAGTTGATATTTGATCAGGGATCTGAATGAAGTGGGAGGAGTGAACCCTGGGAACAGGATATAGGGGCTGGAGGGAGTTTTCCAGATGGAAGAACAGAGCAGAGATCAGTAAGGAGGACTGTGGGTATGACTGAGTGAGGTAGGCAAGTGAAAGTGTGTGACTTTGGTGAGTAGACTACATTTTATTCAAAGTATGATGAGAAATGATTGGGGTATTCTGAGCAAAGTGTAATTTGTTGGGAGGTCATGGGTCACTTTTGGTAATGGAAGAACATATATGTTAACATGCTTAAACACCATTGAACTGTATGCTTTTAAATGGGTGGTTGTATGGTGTGTGAGTTCTTAATAAAACCATTAAAATGTTTATGGTTGCTGTGTGAAGAATAGACTGAGGGAAATCAAGAAGAGAACAAAGTCAGTTGAAGAAAAATTTTGGTAGTTGTAATTGTTAATTTTGCTTGTCAATTGGACTGTGACATGGGGTGCCCAGATACTTGGTCTTCTCTGATTCTGGGTATGTTAGTGAGGGTGTTTTTAGATGCAATTAACATTTGAGTCAGTAGACTGAGTAAAGCAGATCGCTGTCCCTGTGGAGGTTCTCATTCAATCAGTTGAAGGGTCAAGCTGACTCTTCTAGTAAGAGGGAGCTCTTCTTGCCTGAACTGAGGTACTGGTTTGTTTCTTGGGCTTGAATGGAAGGATTGACTTGTCTTAAGTATCGAGCCTGCCTGGCGTTCAGATTGGAACACATGCCATTTCATCCCCTCTCATGGTTCTTAGGCCTTCAGATTTGGACTGGCCCTGCATTATCAGCTCTCCTCTGTCTCTTGCTTGCTGACTTAGATCGTGGGACTTCTCAGCCTCTGTAATTCCTTGTTATAAGGGTGTTTCTGTAAACATTCTTTTGGTTCTGTGTCTCTGCTAATACAGTCATCTGAGTAAAAGGAACTGTGGCCTCAGGGGCGGTTGAGAAGTGATTGGTTTTGCCAAATGTCTTGATGGGAGAGAATGCAAGAGTTGATTGAGGGAGGGCATTAGGAATCTTTGCATCTCAGTAGTTTACTGAGATAATAAATAGAGGGTGGAGGAATGTTGGTGGGGGCAAGGGGAGAATCAAGAGAAAACATGTGCAGGGTGAGGCAATTTGCAGAACATTACTGATTGGAAATATAAGGAAAAAAGTGAGCAGTATCGATTTTAGATAATGTTCCCTGGAAGCATTGTGGGAAAGATGATTAATGAGACAGGTTTTTTTTTTTTTTTTTTGTCAAGAAACAAGGTAATCACTAGAAGCCAGTCTTGATCATGAGAAACAAAGTGCTCAATTTTAATGAACCAAATGTTTAAATTCATGCAAACCAAATTAAGGCTTCTGGCAGTTTTTTAGGGGTTTATATTGTCCTGTATATGTTAGAAAAAGAATGAAAACATGGGAAATACTGTCGAATTTATAGATGTTGAAGCAATGAAATGTAGCTAGTGTACTGGATATCAAAATATGGAATATTTATCAGAAATGGATTTTAAGTATATTTTAGTTAAAAAAAGGTCATTTGATTCCAGAGTGGTTTTATGTTGTCTATAAACTTTACTCTTTTATTTTAAGCTCTTATCTGAGATTGTACTGACACAATCACATGATTTTCAATTATTCTATATCCAACTTATCTTTCTTCTAAGTTTGACTACACTGTGGTCCATTTAAACTCATAGGTTAGCCATCTGTGAACTGTGAAATCAGTGTCCCCTGTGTATTGTTCCACAGAGTCAGTTAGCCACAGTATGAACTAGATGCCACAATGAAAAGTACCTGTACCTGTAATGAGAAGTTATGTGACTTCTCTTAATTTACGTCCCACTTCCTTCTAATCACTTTACCAATAACGTTGTCTTTTTGTCAGGAAACCCTCGAAATTAACCCTGCTATCCTCATGAGATGAGATCAGTTTTAGTGAGCCTTTGAGTATAATTGGTTACATCTTGTATCCAGCATGGAGGTACAGATGCTTCATGCTAAGAAGGGAGGACATAACACACGGGACCTGTCTCTAAGGAGGCATGAGTTGTGGAAGGTAGAACAGTGACCCTCAAAGATGTCTGCATTATAAACCACAGAAACCATGATTGTCTTACAAGGTAAGAGAGAATTAGGTCATGGGTGGGAGTAAGGTTGCTAATCTGTTGACCTTCAGATGGGAAGAGTATCCTGGATGAACCAGTTGTGCCCAGTGTCATCCCAGACATCCTTATAAGAGGAAGTGGGCTTCAGAAGAAGGAGATCCAGATAGATAGATGGCAGTGTGAGAAAGACTCAGCCTGATCCTATATGTTTTGAAGATAAAGGAATGGGACCACAAGCCAAGGCATGTCTCTAGAAGCAAAAAAAGCAAGGAAATGAATTTTCTTCTAGAATGCAACAGAAGGACGGTAGCCTGCTGGGTACCTTAAATTTAGCCTAGTGAGACTAATTTTGGCTTGTAATCCCCAGAATGATAAAATAATAAAATAGGTTGTTTTAAGCCAATGATTTGTCATAACAGAAATAGGAAACTAATACAGGGCTTAAAAGCATAGATTCAAGAGTCATACTGCTGTATTTGAATCCCAGCTCCACAAGGGAATATATGACCTTGGGGAAGTCATATAAGCCTTAGTTTCCTGATGTATAAAGTGGGGACGATGGGACTTCACAAAGTTTTTTTGGTTGAGAATTTGGAAAAGACAATTTATATAAAGTGCCCCAACGTGCTCCCTGACATAAAAAACTCCATAGATTGTCACCTGGGAGAAGTAGCTGTTCAGTTGAAGGGCCAGTTGGGATAATACAAGCAAGAACTGGAAAATGCCAGTGAGGGACAGGGATGGAGAGAAAACAAGGGACATTTAAAGAGATGATGTGAGGTCGGGGGGAGCATATCGGGTATTCGTGGAAGCAAAGCTGGTGAAGTAGCTGAGGAATACCGTCGGGGGTCAGACTCAGTTTGCAATGCCAAGTAGGCAGGTTTAGGATCAGTGCTTTACATTTATAGTAAGTGTCTGTGGACTTTTGTGATATAGGAGTGATTAAAAAATGAGTCACCCTCATGAAGCAGCAAGTCTTGGGGACTTGAAAAGTTTTAACAAGGGCCAAGGATCCAGGCACATCTTTAAAAGAGATCTCTAGTGTGTGGGGGATGCACAGGAAAGGAGCATCAGTACCCTGTGGGTGCTTCATTATTCATAAAGTCTGTTTTAGCATCATTATGATGTGACTTTAAAAAAATGCTATTGCTTGTTTTACTTTGGAACACAGATCGTAGATAATTTGAGGACAGAGTTTTTATTTTTTTTAAGGCGGGGAAGAGAGAGGGAATCAGTTTTATTTAGTTTTCCATGTGGCTTTTGTTGATCTGACACTTCATTGTGTCAGGTTCTGGGGTTTGAACCTGGGTCCTTGCGCATGCCAGGCAAGTGCCATAACCGCTGCACCACTCCAGCCCTGAGGACAGAGTTTTCAAGCATCTATTTCAGTGCTTTTTAAAAGTAGGTGCATTTTTTAAAAAATTACTTGACTTTCATTGTAAGATTTATCTGAGTAAACTGCAGTACTGTCACTTAGTTTATGCTGCAGTTTGACAACAAAGCCTGTTATTGCTCCTGTGTAGTTAATTGTAACTGAGTTAATTAAACATTTTAGTAACTGCCCTTCACCAGGGCATTTGGCCCTTCTTCCCTGGGCTTTCTGCTGCCCTGACTTGTCAGCTCTCAGCTCTGCCACTTGTGGTGTGGTGGTTTTTTTCTCCTGTTTTGCCAAGCAGCACTGGCAAAAAATCAGTTGCCATCCTGCTGGCATTGTTACCATGCGTAATCTCCGGGGTCCTTGGCTTCTCTTGGCAGTTCCTTTTACACTTTCCTAGTTGACCCCTATTCCTATTTTCATAAGCTACAGAACTTCACTGCTCAACTCCTTTGCTATCAGCACTGACCAGACCTTTTTCTTATAGAGAAATAGATAACCAAGGAAAGCTGTTATTTTGTTTTGTTTTTTTCAGGGCTGAGGACTGAAAAAAGGCCTTGTGAGTGCTAGGCAAGTGCTCTGCCACTGAACTAAATCCCCAGCCCCGGAGTTTTTTTGTTTTTTGTTTTTTAAAGGATCAGAATAGCTGTTTATTTTCCTCACAATTAACTCTTAAAGTTGGATTTCTGATGAATTTTTACCTATATGTTAGTCTTAAAATGTAGGTGTGACTTGACAGATTGCATTTATTATTAGCTAAACCATGAGATAGATATGATTTCACCAAAATAATAAATTAAAAAATCAGGGCCAACCGATCAGATTGTGACTCAACTGCTTTCTTGATGGAAACTGTGTAATTAAAATGCAAGTTGGAATGTATTTTAGTCACCCTTCTACTTAGGAGATGCTTTAAAATATCTTCAATTGATCACTGATAATATAATGAATGGAGTTTAAGTACTTTTGACAATTTGTCTACTAGTGAACTCCATAATCCCTAGGTGCACATTAGAGAGAATCTCTGCTTACTATGGTTTGGATATGAGGTGTCCCCTCAAATCCCGTGTTAAAGTGGAGGTATTCAGAGGTGGAATGATTTGATTGTGCAAGCTGTAACCTAAGCAATCCATACTAGTTTGAATGGAGTGACTGGGCGGTAACTGTGGGTGGGTGGGGCATGTCTGGAGGGGTGTTACTGTGAGTATGCCCTGGAAGGGTACATCTGCCTGGAGCCCTTCCCCCACTCCTACTTCCCAACTGCCATGAGTGGAGGAGCTTTCCTTCCTCATACCCTTCCACCATGATGTTCTGCCTCATCTCAGACCCAGAACAATGGAATTGACCGACCATGAGCCAAAGTATACTTTTCCTCTCTAAGTTCTTTTTGTCAGATATTTTGGTCACAGCAGTGATAACCTAACTAACACATAGCTGCAAGTCCTATTTGATAATATTTCCTCACTTTATTTGCCAAAACATTGTTGTCTCCAAAGCCTCAGTTCTGGGGTGAAGCTCCATATTGTGCATTTCTAATGGGCTCTCAGGTGAAGCCAGTGCTGCTGGTCTATGGACCTGGCTTTCAGTAGCATGTGCTGGGGGTGCTGTAGTGTATCAGCTTTACCTGAAGGATGCTTGTGTGGCTCCCTCTCATTTTTCAATGTGGCTAGCTGGGGACCAGTGTCTGGAAACCAGTATTTTAAGGACTGGATGCCGTTGAATTTCTCTGCTTCAAAGGGGTTCTATAGCCTCTTGATTGCTGACATGTCACTGCTAACATTTTTTTGGCACTGTCAGTTCCAGGCAGAAGAAGCAATGACTTGGGTGACATGTCATAAATAGGAAAGGAATTGGGGTCACCAAGTCTCTTGGCCTCAGGTTAAATTGATCTACACCTCGTACTCAGGTTCAGAGGGATTAACAGTCTCTTTTTGGGGGGAAAAAAACAAACATTGTTTAAAGCAGACACAGGCCCTTTCTGGAAATTGCAGGCCAACATAATTGTGAGGAGTGTATTTGGTTGATTGATGGGGAAGATTTCTAGATAATACTATTAAAAGTCCTTGACCCTGTATATTCGGGAAACTTTTACAGAAATGGGTCTAACTGGTTCAGTCTTATGACTGGGCATAGGATAGACTGAATAAGCATGTGGGACACTGAAGTTGCTGGTATTGAAAATAGCCTCTTTAGTCAGTAAATGTTGTTAGAACGGAGAAATAGTTTTCAGGCATAGATCAAATTCAGAGCATTGGCAGAAAAGCAAGTTCTAAAGATGATGTTGAGGGTGTGGTTGTTAAATCCTTCAAGTTCCTAGAAAGATCCCAGGTGGTGCCTGGCAGATCTGTCCAACCCAACAGTAGGCTTCTAGGAAGCATCAGGGTATTATCCCTTCATTTTCTGTGAAGATCTAGGTAGAGAAAGGTTTCTGTTGATATTCATGGGCATGGCTTTCACCTAATGGAGTAAAGTCCAGTAAGATTCACAGAAGATCTATAGTATCTTCGAGAGAACTGTATTTACAGATACAAAGCCAACTTAGATCAAAAGAGAAAGGATCCAAAATTAAAATAAATAAATAAAAAGTGAGCAATGTCAATTTTAGATGATGCTCTCTGGCAGTGTTGTGGAAAAGATGAATAAATAAAGAGAGTTTGTGATTTTTTTTTTCATTAGAAGCCAGTCTTGGCCACAATAACTGAAGTGCTCAATTGTAATGAAACAACATATTTAAATTCATGCAAACCAAAGTAAGGTCAAAAGTCCTTTAATCAAAAGTCCTCCAACCTTTGTGGGAAAGATAAGAAGGCTGAGAACTCTTTGAAGCCACAAACACAGGCTAGTTTTCAAGGAAAAGGATGATTTTTATTTTTAGGGTAGAATGAAGAAACTTGAGGGTAGAGCCAAAGACCATGAACTCAGCAAGACCCTGGACTTGAGTCCTACTAAAGGAACTTCCAGCCTGTGCCTTGTGGAATTTGAGAATTCCTGTTGGATCAGGGACTCCTGTGTGCCCTTCATTTCTCCATATGTTGAAATGGAGTATCTGTCTGATGGTGGTACATCTGCCCCACCAGTGTGTGCTGGGAATGGGGGAAGGGTAGGCAATGAGGTTGAGAGGAAATGTAATAAGGGCTCCACTTAAGGAATTACATCTGAGGAGCCTTTTGCACAACTGGAGCTGACTTAGATGATACGATTCTGGACTTTGAGCTCATCTTATAAAGAGATGAGAATTTTAGGGGCTTTGGGAGGGAGTTATTGAATTTTGTACCTAGGCAAGATATGAATTACTGGGTTCCAGCAAGTATAGTGGTATGCATTCCTTAAGTATGCCCCTAGTGATTCTTACTTAGTATTCATGTCCTTCTGTAATCTCTACATTGCATAGGACTCACCTTTGTAACCAATAGAATATTGTGAACACAACAGAAAGTGATTTCAAGTGGTAGGACATAAGATACTGCATTTTCATCTTGTTCTCTGTTGGGTCATGACCTCTATTAAGCAGGCCAATGGAGATGTCCATTTTGTAAAGAACTGAGGGTTTTTGTCAATAAGCAGCCCTGATTTTCCAACCATATGTGTGAACCACATTGAAAACAACTGCAACCCCCAATAAAACCTTTGGATGGTTGAAGTCCTGGATGACATCTGAACTACAACCTGATGAGAGATCCCCCAGGTCAGAACCATCCAGTAATTGCCACTTCCAAATTCCTGATGCCCTGAAACCATGTGAAATCATAAATATCTGTTTTCTTAGAAGGCTAAGGTTTGGAATAACTTGTTATACAGCAACAGATAACTAACCAGAGGTACTATAGTGAACTAATACAAACTCAAGAATCTTTGTAGATTGTTTTTTTTTTACTTCTTTATCCTTTATTAGTAATTTGTTAGCACTTCAGTTCTTGATAATTAATTAATCAGGAGTAATAGTTGATAATGAATCAGGTGGTGTGGTGGTAGGAGAAATATGGAAATCTTAGTTATATATCTGCCTTTATTCAGACTTACAAAAAATTTTAAAACTCAAAGGACCTATTAGATACCTTTAATGTTTATCTTCTTTTATTTTTTAAAGAAGCGATTCTTGGTACTGAAAGTGTAGGGATTATACATATTAGCTTTCAACATGAAGTATTTTATATAAGTTGGGCTATGAAGTATTTATGTGACAAGTTGTGTTAAGGAAGGTTGAACTTCCCTACCCTTGTACAGACAAGTGTTTTTGCCCTGGTGATGAGTTATAAATCCATACTCTACTTGTTGCACAGATAGGGAAAATGAGGCCAGAAAGATTAACTAAGATTTCCAAAGCCATGTAGCTTGTTAGGTGTGAACTAACTTGGAATCCTGGCTACCAGTCCAATTAGATAAGAATTTTTTCCCATTTATCATCTATTTTTACTTTTTTTTTTTTTTTGGTAATTTCAAGTGAAAATGATTCCACCAAATGGGGACTAAGTATTTTGCTTTTACTATGTTGGTCTGGGTTTCAACAGACATAAACATTTTATAATTTTGTGTATCCTCTGAGGCAACTCTTTGCCTGGGTCTTTCGAAATAAGAAAAATAAATTAACAGTGGGCTCAAGTGCAGTGAGCATAACGTAGGTTACAATTTCGATTGTAGCTGTTCTTGCTGCGTAGGCCTGTGTGACTTTATTTACCAGGCTTTTCTACTGGAAGACTGAGCATCATTCAACCATGTAAAAGATACCCTGCTTTTTGGTTCAGATAAAGGCTTCACATAAGACTAACATTTAATTACTAATTGTAGTTTTTCTTGAACATTGATTGTCTCTAAGTATAGTCACTTTAGATTTTAAATACTTAGATGAGTTTTGAGAAATGTGTGGCTTTGTCCTTACCAAAGGATATTACATATTGTCAACCAGATGAATGTTGTTAATACTTCTATAAAATATGTGAAGAAGTGTTTTGACTCTGCTCCATAAGTTTACTTTGACTTTAAAGTATTATAATTATTGTTAAAACAAAAATTTTTTTTTTTTTTTTTACAATTCTAGAGATTGAACATCCAGGGCCTTATACATACCAGACCAGGTGTTCTACCACTGAGGTGCAATCCCAGCCCAATATATTATAATACCTTAAATATTCAGAGCCAAATTAACTTGGTGGGAAGACTTCTATCAACTTATTTTTCCTTTTTTGATCTGAAATTGCTTCCTGTAGAATTTAGAAATACCAAACCATTTATTCTTCTCTGCTTCTCAGCAGCCAGTTTTAAACCATGAATGTGTATCATCTGGTAATTATAGGCAGTATAATTTCTAGAAATTGTGTGCTTAACAATAAAATTACCTTTTGTTCCATCTGGAATTTTGCCAGTAAATTATTTCTCCTTTTTTTTTTCCATATAAAGTCAAGGCGACATTCAATGCCTCTTATTTAGGCTTATTTAATTTATGACTTAGAAATGTCTTTAATCTTTGGGGTCATCTTATTGAAAATGATCCGTGGATTTCAGATCTAACCGGGTAGCTGGCACACTGGAATAATCTCCCACCTCTGTGAATTGTATTTTTTTATAATGCCGCATACTTCCCCAGCAATCAGTGTTGCCTTTCCCTTGTCCCACCTTCTCTCGAACTTTCCCTAAGTCCCCTCACTCTCCAGGAACCTAAGCTGTTCAATTTGCTTCTTATCTCTCCTTGCTTTCTCTAACCATTCCCTCTTCTTTTGTCCTACTTTCTTCCTGTGGGGATGAGTAACTGCCTTCTTCAAGTGGCTGCTGTCTTCTGGTCCTTGAACCTCAGCTCCTAGGCAGGGAGGCAGACAGCATAGGGCAGGTGTTGCCCACATGCTGAGTGGAGGAGCAGGTAGTGTTGGCTGGCAAGGAAGACATTCCCTTACCCAAGATCCCCACAAAGCAAAGGCCAAGAGCTCACAAAGGATCATTGGACATTAGCTCCATAAAGTGCTCTCTTTGTTAAGAATAGTAAAGATGAAGCCCAAGCTAATTTTGGTAACTAAATGTGTGTGGTTGAAATGCAGCTGACTGTACAATAGGATACATAGTAGTCCTTGTTTGTGCAGCAGTTTACATTAATGAAAAGCTTTGGTTTGTGAGTGGAGGATTTGGGTTTTGAAATTAGATATGAGGGCAGCCTTGGATAGATTTTCGTTTTTTTTCTTTTGGAGGCAGCTCTTTAGACAGGTGCAGGGAGTGAATAATGGGCCACTCCTAAACTGTGTGGTTTAGCCAATGAGCATCCGGCTTCTCCTTGGTCCTATAGCATGGTTTCCCTGTCCGTCAAGAGCTGGCTCCAGAGCTGGCTCGGCAACCAAACCCAGATTCCAGGTGTGGTATTCCACAGTCGTTCTGTAATTTGTAATCACAGAAACAGAATGTTCCTCCTCTTATTTCTTCCCTGCCAACAGTTTCTGGGTGGGTGAATGTCAGTAGCTGGAGTTATTTTTAAAGAGGAGAGAAGAGGTGAGGCTTGTCGTGCGAAGCTGGGAAGAGGGCGTTTGTTTGCAGAGCAGAGCTGACATCAAAGTGTAGATTACTGCTCAGTGGCTAGGCACTTGTCCTATAACAGGTAATGTTTAACGTGCCAGTCACAAAGATCACAGGAACAGTGTACGCTTGGGCATAAGATAGCACTGTCTTTTATGCTCTGGAAGACTGAAAGGCTAGTTGTGCCGTGGATTTTTTTCCTGGTATACGTTTGCATGGGTCTTGCTGCTGCCTCTTTTGCTGACTGTAATTGGACTTTGAAGCTGGGAAGTTATATCATAAAAAATTGTAACCTTTGAGAGGGAGCTCTGCTAAGCATTCACTTTCCAATTCTTTTCACAGGATAATATAAACGTTTTTTTGAAAGCTTGTGAACAGATTGGATTGAAAGAAGCCCAGCTTTTCCATCCTGGAGATCTACAGGATTTATCTAATCGAGTCACCGTCAAGTAAGTTTCACTGGTTTGTTACATACATTTTTAAACTTAAGGTTTGCAGCTTAAGTGAAGATAATTGCTGGGAGTTTGTGATTACTGAAAATTTGTTCCTGTCTATCTTCCTGTGTTCTCATTCCAGAACACACTATTTAAAAAACGGCTCGGGAACTGTGAATGTGAAGCTGTCTGTAATCGCTAACATATTATGGTCTTACTGTAAATCTCTGTACTGACCAAAGTGGTAGTTTTTACTTGAATGCTTGTCCAATGTGATAGTGTTTGGTTGCTAATGGTGAGGACATTCATTATACTTATAAAGTGTATTTATAGATCATGTATAGTTTATGGAGTAAAAATAATTATTTTAAGATAGTTTTTTTATATATTAGTAATTAAGATTTACTTGTTAACATAAAAATTAGAGTAAGACAGTGGTGAAAGATACCTTGCTAATATTTGGAAGTGTGCGGGACTTTTTTTTCGAATGCCTATGACCTTGTCAGTTGTGGTTGCTTTTTTAAAAATGAGCTGTTTCTCACTTTTAATAGTTGGGACAAGAAAATCAAAGTGAGGGTAAAAATACATATGCAGGTACACTCTTGAATTTTAGGTGGAAATTGGTGTTCATGTGTGTGAGGGTATGATTTCAGGAACTCTTAAGTTCTGAGATTTTTTTTCCCCCTATAAATCTAATTTACTTCTAGGAAATCAGTAAAAAAAGTTGTATTACCAGATAAATGTCACAGGAAAATTCTTTAATTTTGTAATGATGTCTACTTCCATGTCAAGGCTCTTAAACCTTGATAACTTTGTTCTATCTATAGAAATAATGGGAGTGGAAAAATCAGTTTCTACTAATTCACACAAAGATTTAGTTTATATGGTTAATAATCTCTGCATAACAGCTTTAGTATTGATTAAAAACTGCCTATGAAAATCTTAAATATGACCAATTTTTAATGAAAAATAATTATATAAATATTTTTCTTAGTATATATTGTCTTCTAACAGTACAACCTAAAATATTAGGTAGTATTTTAAAGTCTCACGCTATGTATTTGTAAATGAACAGTTTCAGACCTACCTGCTTGTACATCTGGTGAATGTTTTTCTAACTCTACAGCAGTGATATGTGTATGGCAGGGAAAGATCCATCTGCAATTCCAATTAATTGAAAGGTCGTTGAGATCCCAAGTTTTATCACCAAAATGTTTCCTTCTCCAGTATGTGTGGTCAGGTTTAAAGTCCATGAAAAGCAACTTGGATGCATTTGTTCTATTTTTCCTAAACAATATATTCTTTCAGATCAGTTAGAGAAACTTTAGATTTTGGAAGTCTTCTTTTGCTTAAGTTGTTGATGTGTATTTAGAAAAAAATGTGCTTTCCTCTGAAATCGTACTGTTTTGAAACTCTACAGCCTATATTTGAGTAGGCTACGGAGTAAGCAAAACATGTTTGTTGGCTCCTAATTTCAAGTGAGATACGTAACAAACTTTCTTGGAGCTTGTTTTAGGAGTGTTTGGGTCTAAAACATTTAAGAAAAATCAGTATCTGGGCTCAGCCTTCAGTGAATTTAATTACTGACAAAGTGAAACTGGGAGGTCACGTAGTTACAGTTGGAGTAAGAAGTATGCAGAACAACTTGTTTCAGTGGAAACCACAAGTCTATCAAAGCAAGGCGTGCCTCAGTCTTTCCAGTGACAATGCCTGAGTGAGAACTTTGAGTAAGAACTTTTCCCCTGATAATAGTCTGGTTGGTCCAAGGAACTGTGGATTGATTCTGAGTCTTCCAGAGCCAGAGCCCTGGAGCCTCCCCCATGAGACACAAGGGAGAGGGTAAATGACTTCTTTAAAAATGTTGGCTGAGCTCTTATGCTTTGAGATAGCATTTTTATTAAAGGAAGCGGGTTTAAAGGATAGCAAATAATGCTTACAGAATAGTAGTGCATTGCCTACTTTTTAGTTTTTGTTCTTATGTGAAAGCTCTTGTAAGTCAAATCTTGTTCTGTCATTATTATAGATTAAAGACTTGGTTAGGTCAGTGGTTTTTAATTGGAGGCAGTTTTGCCTCCCTAGGGACACTTGGCACTGTCTGGAGACACTTTTGGTTGTCATAGCGGGATAGGGGTACCACAGGCATCTACTGGGTTGGAGATGATGCTCAGTACCCTTGAGTGCACAGGACAGTTCCCACAGTGAAGAATTTTCCTACTCCAAGTAGCAATAATGTGGGAGTTGAGAAACTGGCTTAGAACTCCTTACTCATTCCCTCTTTGCCAGCAAAATAACCATGTGGAAATGAAGGATACTGACAGTGACAGACTTCTGACACATTGCTATAATGCAACTAGCCATTATTATACTACAGTAACTTCTCTGTTTCTTTGTTATGTTCATTATCATTTTAATGGGAATTCTCATTGTGATTTATCTGTGCGGTAATGTGCGTAAATACTTTTGAGGTTATTTTGCTCAAGTATACATTCATTTCAACAAACATGTGGCAAACTCTGATTATTTTAAGTGCTCTGTCTTTGCTGCACTGCTTAGGCTGCATTTAACACTGCACAGACCTGTCATTGGCCTTCTCACAAGTGCAGCGTAACCATGACATACTGAGAGCAAACAGGAAGGGACAGTTGATATTCTCCTCTCTGCTAGCTGAACTTAGGTGCTTTTTGTTAGTGGGGGGAGGGGATAAATATGGATGGGGTGTGTGGAGTCTGGGAGAATTGTGTGTGTTGAGAATGAGTGGCAGGAGCAAAGGCAGTTGAAGAATGATTGCTAGTAGATAATTTCAATAACCCAGACCCTTAACTACAGTTATTTTCCAGCAACTTGAGACTTGTGCTTTAATTCGAGGTAACTTTTCACAAGTGAAATACAACAAGAGTACTTTTTATACTTTTATAATTATACATATTTACATGTGATCTAATTTTATAACTGAATTACTTTACATTATAGGGAGTAGTAGTTTAAATTCTTCCTAGGTTTGAATGGCATTTCATCTAGTCAAGAGTCAGTTGTCTCTTTTAATTTTGAGAACGTTGATATAATGGAAAGGATCCAAAAGTTCTTTTTTCCCAATAGCAAATCCTGAGTCCCCAGGATTGGGGGAGTAAATATCTCATTCTGAGGCCATGAAATTCGGCTTACATCATTATAACCATTTACTAAATATCCATACTAAATTTAACACGCACAATCCTCTCTAGGTGTGTGACCCCAACAGAACTGTCTGTGCACGCCTTGTATAAAAGGTCTGTAGGAGAGCAAGCACAGTGATCACGAGTGTGCCACTGCACACTGAGGAGCTCTGACAGCAAGTGACATGGTCTTTGTGGTGGCATCTGGCCATTAAGAGTAGCACAGAGCAATTGCTTATAGTAGAAAGCAACAGAGTAACCCAGAGGTCTTGTACTGGTGTACTCAGAATTGGCAAAAACTAGGGCTTAGCATTAAAAGTTTTATTTTTATATGTTTAGAAACGTATCTTAGAAACTAAGTCCTGTATTTAAACCATTGCTCTAACCAATTTATCAAAAAAATTTGAAGTTGCAAATTTGGACAGATTGTAAACATGTTTTTTCTTTCCACCCCCTTACCATTCCAATCCAGCTTTTTAGCACTTCTTCTGATACATTCTGTTCATAATATAATTACAGGATGGGAATTTTTTGAACACAATATTTCAGTCATGCTAATAAATTATTTTCTTGTATAGACTTACTCCATCATTATTTAAGGTAGTAAAGTTTTAAGTAACTTTAAATAAACATTGATTTTGACTAAATTTTTAAAATGTATTAAAGTGAGGGCTCAGAAATTAATAATCTGCTTTTACATATGCTAGTTGCCAAAGGAACAGTGGTTGGAAGAAGAATTAGTGTTGACATCCTTCCATCATGAAAATAAAGGAGGCTCAAATTGATATTTTAAGGATAGAATTGTTTCTAAAGCTTCAAAAGGGTGCTTGATTTTGCAGCTGTACTGTACGTCATTTCTTAGGAGTCAGGTTCCCAGATGGCACCCTGTTGAAACAGTTTTCCGAATTGAGCTTGAGGGGTATATTTGCAGTAAGGTTTATTCATACAAGTACAAATACACTTATTCTGAGTTTATTAATTTCCACTCAATTTGGATTTAACCTGGATTTATATTTTTTTGATTCCCCAATTCTGTGTCTTTCAAATGAACTTTATAGCATCTTGATTTTTTTTTAAAGCAAACTTAATGACATCGAAACTTGAATCTGAAACCCGAATGTGGTGAATTCTACTTGTCAATTTCTTTTATTTTCAAAAGTCCCCTTACTACCAGTTTTTTAACAGGGAAAACAGAAAGGAAGCTCATTGTACTATATACTTTCTCCTATTCAGCCATTCTTTGGTAGTAGGGATTTACTGGGATTGGGGACATTAATTCTTCCAGATGTCTAAGCTTCTGTTTAAGGGCAGTGGCACAAATGTGTGGCTGAGTTTGTAAGTGCTCTTTTAATTGCAAAGTTGAACTGTCTAAGAGTCTTAGCTGCAGAGAAAGGTTGTGGAACACGAGGAAGGTCTGATTCTGGGATAAGCCGTTACAGAACTGGAGTTTTATTTCTGTTTTCTCATTTTCAAGTTCTTAATCTATTTCTCAGATACACAAGTTTCTAGATGCCAGCTCTTTTTCCTGAGCACTCCCTGAAATCCAGAAAAGTCATGGGCTGCCTGCTGGCTGTGTCTTCATGCTGGGTCTGGCCTGGGTCTTTATCTTTAAAAGTTACCTCACCTATATTCCTTACTTCAAGAGTCTCACTTGGTGGCTGATCTGATTAGCAGCTGATATGAGTCAGTTTGTGGAACCATGACAGGATGACAGCCTCATTTTGTTGCTTCCCCTGATCTATAATAAGACTTTTCAGAGGGTTAAGTCAGAGACCATCTTGTGGAAGATAGTCTTCTTTCTTTGAAATTCTTGTCTGTAGTGCTGCTTATGCTGAATGAATCCAACTTTTAAAATTCCATGCTCTGTCGTATCTGTAGTTCCCTCAGGTACTTTTGAAAATATGAACTTCACTAGTAAGTGGAAGTATTAAGCATTGTTTTTTTCTTGAGTTTCATTTTCCATTCTGGCCTGATATACCTGATCCTTTGTGTAAGGATAGAGGTGGTAGGGCGAGTATCTATATCTGGAGCAACGGAGTCGAAAATAAAAATTGAGGGAAAGGAAATTGTGGTTTTGTCATCTTCTGTGTGACATGTACTTAACGGAGACCTTCCCTCAGTAAGAGTCACATGATAACTGGGGAGATGTTCCCAGGAATTCACCATTAGAATACATTGTGTAAAGAAAAGTGCACAGGATTCTTTGGGAAGACAGAGATATACAATAATTTTAACTTTTAATCAGGGAACTCTTCTAATTGAAGGTGACACACGTGCTTCATCTGGGCTTTCAAAGCACTTTTCTCATCTACTTGAAGCATTTGAGGGCCAGGAACATGTATTATTTCTTTTCTCCTGGATACATGATACCATAGGCATAATTATTTATTTGAAAATTGGATTTTAATTGTGAAGACTTCCTGGATCTTTTAAAATCAAGCTGTGAAGACAGGGAGAAACTGATATTTCTCATTTGCTAAGTGTTCCTCTTTTTTCGTTCTTATGGTTCAAGTGTAAAGCAGATCTGCACAGCAGTCATTGAACTTTTGGTTTCAATTGCCTTTCACTTATCATACCAAGGTAATGATATGGCATATTGCCACGCAATCCGAAACTTGTACGGTTTAAAAGAAGAGGGTTAGTTTCCTCCCTGTGGGTAATAAAATAAAATATGAACTTTGCACTGTGTGCCTAGTTGATGGAAGGTACATTATAGTTGTACTACACAATGAAGGGATTTGTTGTTATGCATTCATACATGCATACACTATAGCAATATATTTTGGCCCAATTCCCTTCCGAGAACTTCTCCTACCTTATCCCTCCCCTGGTCCCTTTCCTCTTCCTATGTCTCTTTGATTTTATATCTATCTATCTATCTATCTATCTATTTTTTACTTTTCCAGTTTTAAATGTTTGTGTGGGAACTATTTAGTATCTCAGAGATGCAAAGTAGACTATACCATAATATACTTAGTATACTTATACATACTAATGTCCCCCATTTTTTCTTCCCCTATTCCCCCCTTCCTTCTTACCCTCTCTCTTTCCTTCTTTTACTCAACTAGGTTTCTTCGAGTTCATCTGTTAATTTGTGTTTGATGGGTCATTATGTAATCGTGTTCCTTCCCTCACCTTTTCTTTGTTTTACTCTAGTTTTCACATATGAGAGAAAATGTTAGACCTTTGAGTTTCTGTGTGGTAGAAGTTTTAATAAATTCTTATGTCGTACAAATGATAGCTACTAATCTAACTGACATTGGAAGAACATATATTTACATACATATGCTTATATGAAGTACTAGAAACATTCCATATTTTTATATCATGGTCACTGATTATCATCTTTTGATTAGAAAAATATGGTTATATAAGTAGTTGGAATATTTTATAGTTGCTCCACAACAAGGAATAGAATTTTGAAGAACAAGAACCTGTAGCAGAGATTATTCCTTATGAAGTCATTAGTATTATTTTAATAAGAATTTTTTTACCAATAATTTTACTGTAAGCCTTACTGCTTCCAGAGTGAAGCTACCTGCTCTGGTCCCCCTTCTGCTTGTCTAGTATTGAAAACTAAAGCATGCCTCTCACCCCAGTCAAACTAGCTTTAATTCTGGCCTAATTAATAACAATTTGAAGAGTATGAACATAAGGAAGCTTGAAGATTTCTTAACAGTTCATTTAAACTGTCTCTGCTAAACCCCAGGTTCAGTTTCAGTTACCTCCTGCTGGAATGGAACAAGAACATTTCATAGGCTTGGAATCCACTTGGGGTGGATGAGAACAGGGATTTTTGTGTCTCTTGATGTGAGTTTAATCTCATGCTATGTTTCTTGGTGGCTGAATGGCCTTAGGCAGGTTACTTTTCCTTCCCGCGATGGTTTGACTTTTCTAAATTCAATATGACAAATAATATTTGACTGCTTTCTCTGTGCCAAGTCCTGGGAGCAGATCAGTAAATAAGACAGATGTTCGAGCTGTTGCTTGGAACTTATCTAACAGTACTATTTGGGTGATACCCTACCTCATAAGAATGTTGTGACAATTAAATGAAGTCATGTGTGTAAAGTGTATGTGCTTAGCATTGTAGTTAGTGCTCAATAAATGGTTTTGAGTAATTATTGAGACATTTCCATAACTTGGCCTTTCTTTTTGTTGATCCTGTGAAGCCATGTGTGCCCTGTGGGGAAACGTGGAGATAAAAAATATCATCCCTGGTTACTTAATTGTGATTATAAGCATCAGGTTTTATTTTTGAGAATATAGGTTATTGCAGTCACCCCTTTGCTCTGCGGGAGGCAGATATTAAGGGAGATATGGATTTGTTTTGACATTTATGTTTAGTTATCTTTTACATTTGTTTGTCTGTTTGTTAGAACAGTAAAACTGGAGAGTAGAGTACAGCCAGCTAAGTTATTTGTTCTTGCCCCTGCGTATGTGGGACCAATCCAGTTTTATTAGCTTTTTGAGACTCAATCTTTTCCTGTATTTTCTGACACATTTTAAGTATTTTAACATTTCTTCTCAAAATTTTATTTCTGTATTTTAAAAAAAAGCAAACCAGGAAAGCACTTTCATGAATTCGAATGAGGAATCTATAGCACCTTTGCCTTGTTTATTGGCTTACTTTTTTTTTTTTTTAAAGAGAGAGGGACAGTGAGAGAGATAGAGAAGAACAACTTTATTTAGTATTTCATGTGGCCTTAGTTGCTCCAACATTTAGTTGTGTACGTGGTGCTGGGGTTTGAACCCAGGTCCTCGTGCTTGCCAGGCAAGCGACAAAACCACTGAGCCACCGCTCCAGCCCCTATTGGCTTACTTTTATTATTGACTGTTTTATCTTTAACTTCTGTGAAAAGTCATTTTGGTTACAAAGATGTGATCCTTTATATAGATGAGGTCAGAGCCTATCTGAAGTTTTCATAGGATTTATGAATCGTTCATTTTGGAATAGGTATTCATAATGTCTCTCTACTAAGCTTAAATGAACACCACAGCCACATTTTTCACCCAGAAAAAAAAAAAAAAAGATTAGCTGTTCCTTTTCGACATCTCATATTTATCCATCAAAAGGCAACTATACTAACAGCATAAAAAGTCTTGATTATATTATATTAACTGAAGAATGTGGTTTTCACCCTAGGCATTAAAAATTATTCATAGCAAAAAATATTATACATAGTGATAGGCATTGTTTTTAAGATGAAAAGGTATGCTTATTATTTAGTTCTGGTTTTATTTGTAAACAATAAGAAAAGGTCAAGAAAATAGGACACTGCTATGTTTGATGTGTTTTAACATAACTTGATTTTTTTTCTTTTAAAAAGTAGAATCTCTCAAGTGTTCAGTAGAATAGGCATAAAGGTTTTTTATTGGCTGTTGTTTGTTTTTAAGAGTTTGGTTAATGGAATAGTTACATTTTAGGGGTAATTGCCTTGGTATCATTTCGGTCATTCTGAGCCCCTGTTCTAGTGGGAATGGTCCCTGGTGGATACATCCTTCGTTTCTCAGGGACATATGCCTTTCTGAACATCTTTTCTAAACTGGAAGGCGTGGTTGTATGTCATCACCTTATCTTTTGAAGAGTACTGCTGCTTCAGCACCCACTGATAAATATGCTCAGTAAACCAAAGACAGCATGGCCCCAAAGTCACTGAAAAACCTTATGTTTTAAGGAAACAGTCTGCTTACCATATAAACCTAAATAGCTCACATTAACATTCTTAAATGATAGGTAGACTTTTTATACTGTATTCTCATTCAAAAAGGAGTAGGTTTAAAAACATACTTTGAGTCAACATAGTTACGATAAGCCAACTTTTTCTTAAGCTTAAAAAAGGAAAATGTGGGGATTTAGTCAGTCTAGGAGAAGCACCTGTTTTGAATTAAGCTGTTTGCTTTCAATATTGTCAGTTTAACCAGGGTTTGCTCTGTGTGCTTAGAGCAACTTGGGAGAGGAATCCTTAAGTAAATATCAAGTATCTCAATTCCTATTACATTTTGCTATTTTATTACATTAGGATAATATTGATGGCTGCCAGCTTCCTTTTTGAAATCCTTTTCAGTTTTTTTTAATTTACTGAGATGTGGAAATAATCTTCAAAGGCATCAATGTGTCCGTGTGAACAATTTGCTGGCATGTTTCTAGACATTTTTGGCTTAATACTGAGAGGGAAAAATCTCTAGTAGGTAGTTAATTATCTTAGGTTCAGTTTTACGTGTAATTGTGTATGTTCATTTATACAATGCCCAAGAACGGAGCATACATATAAATTTCTAAGACCACATAGGATGAGGCCCCAAATCCTTGTAAGTTTTGTTAATGAGTTTATTTCACCAAAGGGGCTTGGAGTAATGTTACCGTTAAATATGGGTGTACAGGGCACTGCAGGTCCTGGATTATTGGGAAATAGAGCTTGATGTCTTTTCTCCCCATATTTTCTGTTCCCCTTTCCATACTGTTTATAGGAAAGCGATAAGGGGGGAAATCTCCTTATTAAAGACATTGATGACTTTATTAAGTCCACTGACAGAAGCCTAAGCTTGGGGCTTCCAGAGCCAGAGGCCAGTGTTTCCAGGGAATACAGAAGCAGCATAATCCTACTGGGCCAACAAGGATGGTGCAGGACGTGGGCGAGTGGCTGTGTGAAGTGTGCTTGTGGGTATTAAATGTCCTCACCTGTAGACCTTTTTTTGCATGTTGTGCACAACATCCATTGAATATGGAATATTCACAATGCAGATCCTGAATCCTGTGGGTCGTAGACAAGGGAAACCAGGCCTAACTCCTTTCCTATTTTGATCTTAAAACCCAAAGTGTAGAACCGGAAACTAATTTTTGATTTTTGCTTCTGGATTGTAAGGGACTCTGAACTAATTTTTAGTTGACAACTCTAAAGGAATGCTGGGTTTGGAGTGAAGAGTAGCAAGGAGTTGAAGAAATCAGTATATTGGAGGGCTCAGAGCATCTCAGATATTCACTCACTGTTGTTCAAGTAGGTCTAAACAACCTGGATAAGAACTATTCCGCATTGCCAGGTGTCTTACCCGGGTTATTTCTAAACTAGTAACTGCCCAGCTGTGTGTTTCCTTTTAGCTTCAGATGCCTGAAGTGAAATGAGGCAGAGAGAAAACAGATTTCCTTAGCTGTATGACCACGGGCAAGTAATAAAACTATGGTTTTAATTCAAGGATTATCTTTGTCGGCAAAGCCTATGCTGCTTCCAGCGTGTTGTGTAAATAGACTTAAACCGCTTTTAAAAATTTGCTAACATTTTTGTTAGTGTCATGGTGCTAACATTGTCATGAGTTACTTTTTAACTAGGCCAGATTTACCCAAAGTGGATTTGTGTGTATGACTGATCCTGCCTCATTTGATAAATGGCAAATACCTTTGCATTGTGATTTTAAGGGTTTTTTCCCCTAGTTTGTGTGCCATGTAACTTCAAATGGCTGTTACAATATGTCATCAAATCTAAACTCACTGATTTTTATGATCTAATATTAGGAATGTCAAATGAGGACACGTGGTTTAGAACAGATGAAAGATGGTAAAAGTGTAATCCTTTAATATTGGCTAGTTGAGAAATAATAGAATATTTTCATTTTATGGATAGGTATACATAAATACTTTTATAGGTTTTACAGTTTCATGTGGATATTTATGAATGTTTAGTTTGTACTTGTCATGGTAATGGAACATTCCTGTTAAAAGCTAGAGATTGTACACCCTTTCTAATCTAAATTGCTTGGTATCACACTATCATACTTTGACCTTTTTAGCATCAGCATAGAACCTATCTTTAAGGATAAAACTGGTAAATTTGTTTTATTTAGACTAATTCTTTGCTTACTAGTTTTTGAAGCTGTAATTTACTTAATTTTGTTAAAAGCCAAACTAAGCTATGATTCCCTCCTCCAGACATTCTTGTCTGGGAATAAGTGGTCTTTAAGAGAGAAAATATAATGTGGGATATTATTTTTGTTACTGTTTAGGTCACTGTATATTAAATTTTAGATGAAGTTTTAATGATTACTGATTTGAAGCCTGGTAGAAAGTCCAAATTATAAGCAGAATGATAAGTTATAGTCATGTTACGTCTTCTCTTGGACTAAAGAAGAAACATTCTTATAGTACATTGCCTAGAATCCCACTATCCGTGTAGCCATTGAAGGGTTGGAAACAGGTGGTAAATGCAGAGCATCAAGTGCAACAATAAATAGCATAGTCTAATTCCAGTAAGATGAAACTTCTCTCTGGTTTCAGAGGGGAAAAAAGAGTGGGGGATCAGTGACTCAGAAAAGCAAAGTCCAAGAAATGACTCAAGCACAGAAACACTTGAAGAATTCCTTTGCCAGGACTTACAACAAATGGAGTGATCGATCGCTTCTCTTAGCAAGCCTTTAGAAACTGTTTCTAAAGTTCTGAATGATTGACATTCATTAATTGGAAAATGTAGTTATTGAACTTTCATTTTGTGAATGTGATGTTTTAGATCATCAAAAATCCATGAAATTAATAGTACCCGAAGATATGAATATAGCAGAAAAATACAAATAGGTATAGTTCTCCTTTAAATAACTAGTAGGTGTGTTAGATGTGATACTAAATCATGGTTTCAAGGTTACTAAACATGAAAAGGAAAGAAAAAATACTCCTCTTGGGAGTGTGTGGAGAATGGAAAGAAAATATTTGAATGTTTTGCTGAAGACCTTGTGTTATCTTAGTTCTGCTTTATAAGACAGGGTGGTTGCCCAAGTTTACGGGTACAGAACTTGAGACTGAGAGGCTCAATGGCTAAGTCAAGGTCACATGCTTAGTAAATCCTGCGAGTGGAAACCCTCATTATGACTCCTAACCAGTACTCTTTTGTTATAAAATTCTGTCTCTAAATATGTTCCAATGAAAGATAGGAAGATTGAATGAAGAAATTTAGCATGTTAATGTATATCTGTTAGACATGAACTCTATTATGCTGGTTGGGTGGGAAGGAAGTTCTGCTTATATTGGGGGAGTTTGTAATTTTTATTAGGAATGTATGAAAAATTATTCAGACTTTATGGATGGAGTGTTTTAAACTAGTGTTTCTCAAACTTCAACGTGCATATAAAACAAAAAGTGATTTTGATAATATGTGGGCTCCAATTGATCAGGTCTGGGCCAGGACTGGTATTCTATATTTTTAGCAAGATCTAGGGTCTTGCTAGTGAGGAGACACTGAGTAGGAAGGGTTTACGTAAAAATGATCACAAACTGCAGTGAAGGTTTTGGGGATATAAGTGTAGATCTCATGGATGGGTAGGATATGCATGAGAAAGAAGTCAGAGACCTCTACAAGAAGATTGGCACATCTGGAGGCACAGAGGTGGGAGGTTCAGATCATTCATTTTACGGAGTCATCTTGATGTAAAGTCAACTTACATAAGTTATATACTTTTGGGATTTATATTTTGGTGGAAGAAGCTTGAGATACGAGTCTGTCCTGTGGTTTGGCAGACTCCGGAGACTGGATGAAAGGTAGGTTGGGAGGAGAGTGAGTGGTACCTTGGGTATCTGGGTGAGGGAGTTTAAACTTTATCTCAGTGGTTGTAGAATTAGCAATAAAAACTTTTGACCAGAGGATAAAATATTAAAAGCAGGGACTTGGAAAGATGGGATAATGAAGCAGTCTCATGCAGTAGTCCATTGTATAGGAATTGCATGAGCCCCAGTATGGCGGCTAGAAGACAGAAAGAAATTGTTGCCCTTGGTGAATGTGGTGATTAGGATGCCCGCTGTTGGAAGCAATGAGAGTGTAAGAAAAGAGACGCCAACGATGTTTGAGCTAAAACCTTGTGCAGCAGAAACAGTATGTTAGATGGCTAAGCTAGTAATAACCTCAACAGGTATGAATTTTTACACAAACAGGGGGAACCCTACCTAGGATACCTGGAGACATAGGGAGGGGGCAGAGGGGAAGGGAAAAGACAGATATCAAGGAGACTGGAGGGAGGATGGGGGAATCAACTCAGAAGGAGATCTCTGACCTCCATGAGAAGTCCATTTAACACAGGGGTTCTTTTGGGGGAAACAGAACCATGGGGAACCCAAGGGGGGAACCATGGATTGGCATCAGCCTTGACTTGCTATGTGAATATATATTTGTTCTTGATTGCTAGATAATGACTTGATTCCCCCTTAATTGTAAGTCCATTTTCAACAAATAAAAAAGTTAAAAAAATGAAACCTTGTGCAGGTTGATCAGCATGCCTTCATGCTGATCACACACAGAGTCAGCTTTTGAGCTGTGCAGCCAGTAGCAGAAACAGGAAAGGCAGTCGATTTAGAGACAAGATGGAAATTAAATTTTATACATGTGTTAGATACTGCAGTAGAATATTTGGGTGGAAATATAGGAATTGTCAATATACTTAAGCAGAAATCATAGCAAAGTTTGTAAATTGGGAGTCATTTATGAAGACATGCTGACCTCTTGTAGGAAAACAAAGTCCTGCTCTAAGAAAGTGAGGGTGGAAAGAGATATATTCCTTCATTCCTTTTTTTAAAAAAGTACTTTCACTGGGCGTGGTGGTGCACACCTGCAATTCCAGCAGCTCGGGAGGTTTATAAGTTCAAGGGCAACCTCAGAAACTTAGCAAGACCCAATGAACTTAGTTTGACAATGTCTTAAAATAAAAAAATAAAAAATTAAAAGGGCTGGGGATGTTGCTCAGTGGTGAAATGCCTCTGGGTTCAATCCTCAGTACCAAAATAAGTAAATAATATAAGAATAAAGAAAAGAAAAAGAACAGTTTTTTTCTTGTATTATTTTTTCCTGGCTGTGCTTTGTTGCTGGTGAAGCATAGTGACCTTTGTCTTCAAAGCCAAGCTATATCTTTGTGCTGTTTTCCAGGAGACCCTTCTCACCTATCATGACATTTGCCTTAATTTTTTCTTACCTTCAGTGTGGTATGATTTACATACAATAAAATTTATCCATTTTATGTATACAGTTTAAACTCTGGTAAATAAATACAGTTGTGTTACATTTGCCATAATCAAGATGTAGAACCCTAGAAAGTTTCCTTGTTCCTCTTCGCAATGAAACCCTCTACCTGGTCTATAGCTACTGTGCTTAAAAAAAAAGAGAGAGAGAGAGAGAGAGGGAATCAGTTTTTATTGAGTTTTTCACATGGCTTTCGCTGCTCTGACACTTAGCTGTGTACGTGGGTGCTGGGGTTTGAACCGCGCACTTGCGCATGTCCGGGAAGCACCGCAACCACTGAGCCACCGCTCCAGCCCGTAACTACTATGCTTTTGATCACTAGTGTTGTCTTCTTAGAATATCATATAAATGGAACATGTAGTTTGTACTCTTTTTGTTTGACCATTTTCAGTTTGGGTACCTCTTTTGAGGTTTATGCATGTTGAGATTCTTGCATGTTGTGCAATTCTTTATTGCTGAGTAGTTTTTCCACATATGGATGTGCTGCAGTTTGTTAATCCATTTACTAGTTAAAAGAAGTTTGTGTTTCCAGGTTTTGGCTCTCATAAATAATGCTATAAATGTTTGCGTGCAAGTCTCCATGAGAATAGATTTTTGTTTCTCTTACATAAGTACTTAGTGATGTGATGGCTGGGTTCCATGGAAATGTGTGATCAGCTTTGTAAGATGCTGCCATATTGCTTTTCAGAGTGCCTGTTGTATTTCCAGCTATAACGTGTGAAATACCAATTGCTGCACATTATCCCAAAATTTTTCATTTAAAGTCAATTAGACTTTAGGCTTTCCAGTTAGTGAGTAGTGGCGTTTCATTCATTATGATCATAGTTAACATTTTCCTCATGACTAGTGACGTTGGGTATCTTCCCATGTATGCATGGGTCATTTGTACTATTTTCTGAAAAGCCTTTCCAAATCTTTTGCCCATTTTAAAAAACTTAAGTTGTCTTCATCTCACTGAGTTGTATAAGTTCTTTTTATATTCTGGTTAGAAGCCCTTTGAGATATGTTTATCAAATATCTTCTCCCAATCTGTTGCTTCCCTTTTTAAAATAATTTGTTAACTATCGTTTAAAAAGCAAAATATCTGAATTTTGATGAAATTAGCATTTTATCGATTTTTTCTTATGATTTATGCTTTTTTTTTGGTGTCGCATTTAAGGCACGTTGCAAAGATATTGTCTTTTCCCCTTTCCACTTGAACTTAATAGTTGTTAACTCTTACTTTTAAGCCAGTGATCCATTCAATTAGGTTTTTTTGGTATGGTGTGAAATAAAGGTTAAAGTTCATTTTTGCCCACACACATGTAGGTATCTAGTTGTTCAGTACTAATTTTTGACAAGATGGTCTGCATTACCTTAGCACCTTGGTTTGAAAACCAGTTGTCCCTATAAATGTGCATCTAGTTCAGACGTTTTTGTATTCCACTATTCTATAAACCTAACCATCTGCCAGATCCATGTTAAATATAGTTTTAACCATTTGTCTTTTTTCCTTATTTTAAACCCAGGTGAAAAGTCACTGTTGTTATTGAAGGTCTATGTGTTTTCTGTAGCGCCTTGTGGTTGTGATGGTCTGATTTTCTGGCCTCGAAACTACTTGACTCTGGGACAAGTGGGAATGGGAACGTTGCCCATCCAAGGGAAATACTGTACCTTGCTTTAAGGTTGTGGGCTTGTCTCCTGGACTCAGTAGGATACTGAAATCAGATTAAAGAATCCAAAGTCTCTGAATGTCCTAGCCTTGGGGTCCTTAAATTGTGATTAGCATATTTGTGTGCCATCCGTAGTGAGAGTCACTGTCAGCTATACCCAACTCTACCCATTTGCTTTCTACATTCTCCTATAGTTGACAAAAATTGTTACTTTTTGTCTTTATTGTCATCTGCTTTTAAATTGCAGTTCCATATTGTGTGTAAACAACTGTTCAAAAAGAATACACACAACCCCAAGAGTACATTATTTTTTCAAAATGAATTTGACAAACTTATACAATGTGTTTGTATAAATTTACCACAGTAAATTGCACCTTTACGTATATCTGTAAAGCACCAATAAGAAGGAATAAATAAATGAGAAAAGGAAGGTCAGTAGAGTAGAGAGAGGGGAAGAAGGTCTGTATGTTCTCTGTAGGCAAAGTGTTGGGGCTGGTTCTTGCCACAGGTGTCACACGTTTGTATGACTTATGGCAGAAGACAAAGTACCACTGGGTTATTGGCTTTTTTCATTTTTCTCAGAATATCGATGGATTTGTGGATTTTCCTTCTTAGAAATCTTAATTCCATTCTGTTTATCTCAGGTTAAGTCCTTAGTTTTTGATTCTCAGTAATTTTTCACGTAATAAAGAGTAGGTAAAAATAACTTTGTGGTTAGGAGTATGGATAAGTCTTAAGAGGATTATAAGAGTGTTTCTTAATGAACCAAGCAATGTGATTTTATCCTTGTGGTATAAGGCAGGAGGGAAAATAAAGGATCTGTCATTTGGAGATGAACCTCCCCAAGAGGGAAAATGACACATACATCAAGGGAGGAGAGAGGAAAGAATAGTGTGAGCCAGGCGACAACCCGGTGGACTCAGTCTGTTCAACATACCATAACGGGAAAGAAGGACCTCTGAGTATTTCATAGCCTCACATATAAAAGGGTTTCTGTTTAGAGTAAACGAAGAACAGTATGCCTGTTAAATCTAAACCTTTTTTCCTTTTTTTAAAGAGAGAGGGTCAGTGAGAGAGAGAGAGACAGAGAATCAACTTTATCTAGTTTTTCATGTGGCTTTCTTTCCTCCAACACTTTGTTGTGTACATGGTGCTGGGGTTTGATCTCGTGTCCTTGTGCATGCCATGCATGCTCTGAGCCACCACTCCAGCCCTAAATCTAAATCTTTTTTTTTTTAAAGAGAGAAGGACAATGTAAGAGAGGGAGAGAGAGGGGAGAATCAATTTTTATTGGGTTTTTCACATGACTTTCATTGCTCTGACACTTAGTTGTGTACGTGGTGCTGGGGTTTGAACCCGTGTAGTCTCGCATGCAGGGCAAGTGCCATAACGGCGGAGCCACCACTCTAGCTCCCTATATCTAAATCTTAAGGCATGAAAAGCTACATATTAGTGAGAACTAGTGATTTTCCCCCATAATCTTGAGTATTTTGATACAATAAGAGCCATAATCATTTGGGTTTATTTTATATAAACATAATTTTCAGCCGTATTCTTAGAATGGAAAAAATGAAAGTAAAAGTGTTTCTGCATGCTAAAGGACATAGGGTTGGGGGTATATCTGTGGTACATCACTTGCTTAGTGGGCATGAATCCCTGGGTTCTATCCTTAGAACTTTAAAAAATAAAGTACATAAAATTATACAGTAGTTGAGTAATGATTCTTAATTTAATCCATTATTTAGGAATGATTGTTTTTACTATTTCCTTAAGGACTTGCTTATAAGTGCTTGTTTTCCCCCTTAATTTTAGTAATAGATATTAAAGAAAATAATGAAAGTAGAAAGGGAATCATCTCAGGAAGAAGTTAGTAGTGAGATGTTATGTCTAAGGGTTAAATCTTGAAATTCGTTCATGAGGAGGTAAGAATTAAAGAAATAGGAAGGATTTTTCTTAAAGTTTTAACTTGTTTCCTCTGGGACTGGAGATTAATTCTAGGACTGTGCCCACACTAGCAAGCACTCTACCACTGAGCTGTGCTCCTGGTCCTGATAAACTTTTCACTTCTCGATATTTATTCCCTCATAGCATTAAGTATATTCCTCATCCCCTATTCCTAAGTACATAATCTGACAGTTTGGTTATTGAGCTTTTTCTTATGTTCTTTTGAGATTTTAAGAAGAAAGTTGAGATTACATTATTAGAAGCTTTTTTTTTAATGCCTCAGATTTGCTTTTAAGAGATGACTTTGATAACTTAGTAGTTTTCTACTACCAATTACTGCATTGGTAATTTCAAAAGAATTTTTAATTTTTTAAGACTTTAAAATTGGCACATTATGCACTTTGCCACTGAGCTAATTCCCTTGGCATACATTTAAGGGAAGATAAATGGTGTATTAAAAGTTATCAGTCTTCAACACCTCTGGAACATGTTATCCTTCAATCAGAATCAGGGTACTACATGGGGACATCTATTTATATCCATTTAGAGTGCTCAGTCATGACATAGTTGACATGAGTGTGCTTTGTTATATTTGAACTGAGCAGAAAGACTCTGAGGGAGAAGGGATCCCTAGGGTGTTATAGTAAAGTTCTATGTCGACTTTCGTATCAACTTTATAATTGTAATGGGAACTATTAATTTGAGAGACATGTACTTTTGAGAGTTTTCATTCGCAAGAGTTAGAAATCAAAATATTAGAGTGGTATCAAAGAGATAATCTTATCCAATGCACATTCCCAGATTAGAAAATGTGGCCTAGAAGAAAGTGGCTGGTGCCCTCTGCACCGTTGGCACTGTGCCGTGAGGGGAGTCTGGACCTCGGTTGCAGATCCCAGTTCTGGGTATAGTATTTCCACCGTCCCTCCCTGCCAGCTCAACCAGAGCAGCAAGATTTGAATAAACGTAAGGTTTCACTTTTATCTAATATTAACCTCATTTATTATTTCAACTCTATGTTTCTAGTAATGGTACTTTACATTTTATTTTATTACTGTTCAGCTTTAGGGATCTGAATAAAATACAGGCTGGATTTAAATTTCAAAGGCAGCTTACTAGCTTTAATCAGTAGACCAAAATATATCCACATTATTACAGTTACACATTTTTAATATAAAGAAGGATTTCAATCTAAATATTTATTTAAATTTAATAACTTTTAAAAATTATTAAAATCATGGCAATTTAGCTTTTCTGTGCAGCCCCTATTCATGTTTTATTCATGTTTCGTACCTGTTTTCACAAATTTGGTCTGTTTTCCTGTAAGTCTGGTGCCTTACATCTCTGTTTATTTCCACAACTATTTGTGTACAAATTACTTTGATATTAAATGTTCTGTGTAGGACTTAAAGGTGTATTTACTCTTGCATCACATTCAGATGAATTATTCTAACATTATTTAATTCATGTTTTCATAAACTGGAGAAAACAAATGAGAGATGAGGCAAAATCTCTTGACTGTCTTTACACCAATTACCCTTCTTCAGGGACAAAGAAGAAGGAGTGCATGATGTTATGACCAGATTTTAAAATGCAACAAAATAACCTAACCTGCTGAATAGGATTCCCTTACCGCTGGGGTTGGTTGACTTGAGAAATCTTACAGAGAAATTTCTTTGGTGCTGCTGCTTGGAACAGTTTGCTCCGTGCACTCAAGATACAGCTTTAATTTTCAGAACTTATATATATTATATTATGTCATTAGAAGCTTGTTTGATTGTTCAACAAATAATTTTCTGACTAAAATTAAAAAATAAAATATTTAAATGCCTAAAAAAAGGTACAGTGTGTGTGTGTTTGTTTGTTTCTTTCCCTTCTCCCCTTCTTCTTAGGTATTCTCTTGAGTGCTTGGAGGGTTCATGGAGTACTGGTGCCCATGGAGCGTTAAGTAACCAGCTCAGTGGCCTTCGAGTCCTTTAGATCCGAGGTCAAGGCATTCTGAGTGCCAGCGTGGTGTGTGGTGATGGTAGCAAGCCGAGTGCGTTGTGACGGTGCTTTCTGAAGCTTTGCTCAGCACAGTGAAACATATTGAGGCTTTTTTAGTCACACTTGAAAATCCTTGGCAGTAGTTCCGGGCTTTTCACTTCACTTGGAGTTTCTTTGTGCTTTTTATTGTTTATTTTTTAATTCTAGTTGGGGAGAATCAGAGGAATTACGTTCAACCTCCTTTTTCAGAAAAGTAGCTAAGCCTGTTGAAGCTGTAGTTTTGTGTCAAAAGTAAGTTTCTAGGGCAGTTGCTGAATTATTATTAGCATGCATCAGAATCACCTGGATGGTTCATTAAAATACACACTATTAGACACTTCACCCCAGAAAGGATGTTCTTCAGGAAGATTCTTGCGGCATCTCTGTGGAGGAAGAGGTTTAAGGATAAGAGTGAAGGCAGGCAGTTATTTATATCAAAGAAGAAGAAATAATTCAAGATGTATTGGGGGCTTTGGGGATTTAGCTCAGTGGCAGAGTGCTTGAACCTGCAAGGTCCAAGTTCTGTCCTCAGCCCTAAAAAAAAAAAAAAAAAAGAAAGAAAGAAAGAAAGAAAGGAAAAAGGTGTATTAGGGGCTAGAATTGATGAGATTCTGTGATGGGGGAAATGAGTTTGAACAAAAAGGAGTTGTTTGACTTAGATTTTAGCTTTCTGTCTCTGAAAATTTGGGGCCCAGGATGGAGCATGTGAAAGGAAAAGAGGTTGGAAAAGAGGGTACAAGGCACAGAAAGGAACCAGACCCCAACAGATCGAGGAGATTTATTGTGAGTTGCAGGGACACACTTTCCAGGTGGAAAATAGCCTCTTGGCTTTTGAATAGGTGGTCTTTTACAGGCTGATTTAGGGTTGGGGTCACAACAGGGATTTCAGTAGGTGGAGATCAAACTGAGTTTCTCAGTAGAGTGGGGATCCTCTGATAAGGATCTTAGACAATAGGTTCTGGTAAGGACCTGAGTCTATGGATTCAGTGAGTAGGGGGTTTGCTGTCAGGCTAGTGGCTTTTGGTAATTTTCCATATCCATCAAGGACCGCATTAGATTCTGTCTCAGAAGGTTTTAAAAAGATATTCATAAATAAAATAAGAAAATCAATTGCAATAAATGTACACTATCTTGAAGGCTATCCGATTCAATGTTTGTTGAGCTTGTAAGTTGATTGATACAGGCAGGGCAACCTGAATTTGAAAGCCAGTTAGGATATTTGTTTGAAGAATATCCATTCTTTTTCAATGGTTTATGTAGGGTACTTGGAGACACTGATAATCTGAATTTCCAAGTATCATGTGGAAGGCTACATAGGAAATGGAGTGTGCATGTTTGCACATGAATGTACGCATAAAATCAAGGGTAGGGGGCTGGAGTGGTGGCTCCACAGTTACAGCATTTGCCTTGCATGTGTGTGAATGTAGGTTTGAACCCCAGCACCACATACACAACGAAGTGTTAGAGCAATGAAAGCCAAATGAAAACTAAATAAAATTGATTCTCTTTCTGTCTCACTGTCCCTCTGTCTCTTTAAAAAAAGAAAAATAATCAAGGGTGGTATGTGTAAATGGAAGATTTTAAGTAATCCATTTTGTTGACTTTTTAAAGCAAGTTAGTTGGCTTTACATAAATTAATTGGAAAAATATTAAGTGAAAGGCAAATATGCTTTCCCCCTTGCACAGTTAGTCAATTCCTCCAACTTCACTTAATTCTATTCCTGAAATAGATTGGATTTGGGAAGTTTATGAAATGTGTTCACAAAGAAGAAATTTCTCATTCCTTTTGCTAACAGCATGCCTTTACGTGTTTGTTATTTGCTATGGGAAAGATGTGGTCTTCAAAACATTTTAAAAAACTATTTTAAACTAATTGGAATTAAGTAGCTTCGTGTAATTTAGTAACAATTTAGTTTTTAATTGCTTTTCACTGACATAAATATAGATGCTGCTGCTGGCAGTGGTTGGCTGTGGATGAGGGTAAATATGGACAAGAGGGAGTAGGTGTCACGTTTTTCTACCCTGTGATACTCACATGCTGTGAACAGGCATTTAGATCAAATAAAGTTGGGTTTGGATTATAACTATGTAAGAAAGATAGCTTATAGAAAATTGATTAATATCATTAAACTTCAGTCTCACATCTGCAAAATAGGGACAATGCTGTGCAGTATTGTTTGTAAAATTAAACTTCACGTGGAATATAGAGTAATGCTTGGTATAATACTTGTGTTAGTTTCTGGTTACCACTGTAAGAAGTTACTACAAATTTAGTGACTTACAACAACACAAATTTATTCTTTTATAGTTTTGGGTGTCATGACCAAAAAGAAGCTAATGGGGTTAAAATGAAGGTGTCTGCAATGCTAGTTCCTTCCTTCTTTTTGGAATGATTTGGGGGAGACCATATTACCCTTGTGCTCTGTGGACTTCTAGAAGGAGTTGTCCCTCCATGGCTCCTGGCTGCCTCACTCCAGTCTCTGCTTCTATGATTACATCGTCTTCTCTACAATAGTCAAGTTTCTCTCTTTAATAATATTTGCTGTTACTTTTGATAGCAACTGAGATAATACAGGCTGTTGCTCTAAAATCTTTATTTAATCAAACCTGCTATATAAGTCACTTTTGCCATATAAATTAATATACACAGGTTCCAGGGCTTTGAAGGTATGCATTCTTGGAGAGGAGTCTTATTCAGCTACCCCCGTACTCAGTTAAGTATCAAGATTTTGAATTGTGAGCAAGGAAAGAATTGGTATTGAATCTCTTTTCAAACTAAGAGAACTGTCTGTGATGATGTGATATAGATTATTCAGATACACTACATTTTATATACAGATGCGTTCATGATTATGTGAACAACCATTCTGGTGCACATGAAAAGCAGAATCTAAAATGTATGAAGACCAGGAAATGGCCTAAACAAGACTTAATTGGGCGTCATGTAAATTGGTCAGACTTTCTTGGAATAAATTACTGTGTCGCTATGATAGAGGAAAGGAAGATCTCATACCACTCCTCCTGCCACTTTAAAATGGGAAGCAAGCGAGTGTAAACAAGTTCTTTTCAAGGTAGCAAAAATGAGGAGCTCCTGTCTGTCCTCAGCTGTAATTCTTCGTGTGTTAAGTATACAGTGTTCCTGGGTCTCCTTTATGATTCAGGTATGATTCGGGGCTCGACCGCTGATCCGTAGTGTGTTTTCCATGGGCTTCTCAGGTGCGTAGTCTTTCCTTGACTGTTTGCTTTGCTCATACATTTCATATGTCCTTCTAGATTGCAACCATTAGATGAATTTGCAGATAATTTTAGGCCCCTGGGAACCTCCGGTATGCTTTGATTAGAAGAATTGATTAAATCCTTAGATTCTCTAAATCACTGGTTCTCAACCACAGGCAGTTTTATACCCTAAGGGATATTTTGCAGTTTGTAGAAACGTTCCTGATTTTCATGACCAGGAAGGGGTGAGAGGCTACTGGTATCTAGGGTGTAGAGGCTAGGAATGCTGCTTTACATCCTGCAGTGCACAGGGCAGATCCCCCCACAACAAAGAAATATGATGTTGAAGATGTTAATCTTACTGGGGTCGAGAAACCCTAGTCTAAAATTATATTATCTCTTTTAACCTTTGGCATAAATAAAATTGTGAAATGCTTAGTTTTTTTTTTCTATCTTAAAAATTTTCCATTAAACACTAAAGAGAGGCTTTTGTAGAACAGGAAAAACCGAGACAAAAGTGACTTATGATATTAAACTTGAGGACTAGGAATCTCTTTGGGGGCAAGAGGGATCCTAATTTTTCCCATGGTTGAAATAAAAAGTTTGAAATAAATCTCACTTATGGGCAAAGGAGAATAATTTATTAAGTAATACAGAGATTTCCAAATTTGTTGCATGAAAAGTTTTATGCGTTTTATTTTGGCTATGGAGTTTGTATTACAGACACATAGCATATTTAATTTATTTAAATTATAGTTAAGGAATTGGTGTGATTATATAATAACTTACAAATAGCAGTTCATGTTGTCTTATGCTTTACAGAGAACTTTCATATATATCAGAAAGCAAATATGCATTTACATACTAGATACTTTAAATATCTATTTAATTTTTCACAAACCTATAGGTAAATATTATCTTCATTTCTTAAAATGTACCTTCAGGAAACTAACTAAAAGATCTTCCCATTTCATCTTGTCCATGCTTCATTTATAATTTTTTTTCTTTCTTTGTGGTGCTGGGGATACAAGCCAGGACCTTGCACATGCTAGGCAAGTGCGCTACTACTGAGCTACACCTCCATCTCCTGTAATCTTATTCATAGTTAATGGGTATTGTTCCAGAAATCATACTTATAAGGGTCTTGCAGTGGTAGAATATGGGAAATAGTTTGCATATGCCCTTTCTGTCTGAGATTTATGATGATGATTTTTTTTAATTTACTTAGAAGTCTTTTAAAAAGTGTTATGGCAATTTTCCACCTGTAGAATCCCGGAATGAGTTGCACACGCAAAAAGTTTAATGAATATCTACATTTTGCCATTTTCTATTGTCATGTGGGAAATTTCTGTCATTGTCTTTGTAAGACAAGTTTAGGAAGGAAGTTATTGTTGACATAGGTAGATTGTGAACCAACACTTTGAGAAAATATTGACAGCTGTAGTTTAGGGCATTATAAAGAGAATTTATTTTTCAAGATGAAGAAAGAAGTAAATTATTTTGAAAATTATTGCAGAAATTATTTGTGTTTGTACTAAGAGTGGGTCTTTGGAAAGTCCATGAATCACGTCAAGTCCTAATAGTTTCATGACCTTAAGAAAATTTCTTAAAACTTTTGGAGTCTCAATTTCCTAATCTCTAAATCATTAGATTATTCGGTGGAGATATAATGTAGAATGGTCAACATAATGAATGATACAAAATGCTTAGTAAAGGCAGTTGTTATGATTATGTTAGTTATATATTTAGGTATCAAGTAGTAAACAGACACAATTGGAAAATACTTCATTCATAGTATTCCTAAGATGATAATAACTGTTCTGCTAAAAGTAAAAATAATGGAAATTTTCAAGTATTAGTAAAAGAGTTCTCTTGTTATAGGGCTGCTCATTTTAATTTACTGTTGTATATATTCATGAGGACAATGTGGTATATGACATTTAAAAAAATTTTTTTGTCTTGAAATCCTATTAAGATTAGGTAAGTGTTTTATTCTACATCCTACATAGTTTGAGAAATACTTGAATGAAAGTATATCACCTTGCACAGTCAGGACTGCTGTTCCAATGTCATGATCCTAATGCCTAGAATACATGTTTACAGTTGAATTTCATGTTGACTTTGCTGAGTGTGGACTGAAATCTGGAAAGACACCTGAGTTCAGTGTTCTCTTAAATTGTGTCCACCTGAACATTATTGGTTTTGTAAGATTTCAGTCGATGTCAGTATTTTAGTGTTTGTTGTTACTAACTGCTTCTCCTGAAAGAAGAAAAAAAGAGTAACTGTTTGTGGGGTGTGCGTAAAACACCAGGAGGGGAAGAAGGCAGTGCGTTGGTACTCTTTGGCCCTTGTTTAATTCCACCTCTCAAGAGCAGTGTTGGCCGTTTCCACCTCTCTTGCTTGCCTTCAGTATGGTAGGCAGCTTTTGTCACCTGGGTGGTCCTCCTCAGTCTCTGCTAATTTTTCTTCTGCTTTTAACTCTTATGTATTGGGTTTCCAGGGCTCAATCCTTGGACCTCTGTGTACACTGTACTTATTCTCTAGGTGATCTCATTCAGCCTTATGACTTTATATGCTGACAGCTCCCAAATTATATCTCCAGTCTAGATTTCTATCCCAAGCTTCTTACTTGAATGTCCAAACTACCAATTATCTACTTTCCATTTCAGCTTTGTTAAGTATCTTGAACTTCATATCTAAAATCCAAACCCACATTTCCTTTGCTGCAGCTACCTAGTATTGTTACCTACAAGAGAAGTTATGCCTAAGTTTCTTTGGTTGATATTCCTTCTAGGCTCTCAGTACATTTTATATGATTGATGTCCTAACTTCATTTACTAAAGAGATCATAGAAAATGGATCTAGATGCTGTGTTAAGTCATTATCTTAAATACATTTTGTCTCTGGTTTAACATCTAACAGAATATATGTGTAAGCGTCAACTATGAAGTCAATTTTAAATAAAATTGGACATATTGCATAAAGTAGAAAAGAAAAATTATAGGAGTCTCTGGTTGAGAGAGCTGGAGATAAAATCCATCACTCAGCTCCTACTATGGTGCTCTTTAATTTTTTATTTAAATGGAACCAGGTGCCAGCCATGTATTCCAATGCATGTGAGTTTTTATTTTTCCCCTTTAAGTGAAACTCTGTTATTTTTACGGTGTGTGGGAGGGGTGTGAAATTTAATAACAAGTTATTTTTAACATGAGGGTACTTATTCATGTCATGGTTGGAATAAGCATTATGTTGCCAAGGGAAAAATTTGCATTTCCAAGAGTTGTTTTTTTTTCTCACATAGGTAGGAATAGAAATTAGGTTTATGTATTTGTGTTCACTAATTGTCTCCAGGGGTGGTAGTATTTTCTCATCATTTTTATAGTTTCCACACTAACCAGATAGAGTTGCATTTTTGTAGAAGTGAAAGATTAAAATCTGTGAGTCATTGGAAGGTTGTCAAATGGAATGCAGTTTCATTTTTAGGATGAAGGTGGGAGGGAAGGAAGAAGAATTTCAATATCTTTTTTTCTTTTAATACAGCTTGCTTTTTTGAGAGAAGGAAAGAACGGATAAAGTATTCTAAGAATTCATCTCTAACTTATTTTATTTATACCTCTTTGACACAGTGAGAGAAAATTGGTAGTATTTGTTCTATTTTATTTCTTTTTTTGGAGGGTACTGGGGATAGAGCTCTGGGATGCTTAAGCACTGAGCCACATCCTAGCCCATTTTATTTGTTTATTCTGAGATAGTGTCTCACTAAGTTGCTGAGGCAGGCTTTGAACTTGGTGATCTCCTGCCTCAGTCTCCTAAGTCATTGGAGCTTACAGGCATGTGCCCCTGCACCTGGCTAAATGCATTCTATTTTAAATAATATAACAGGTGAGCTTCCATTAATAGAACTTCCATTAATAGAAAATGAAATCATTACCTGATAGGTGCCTCAATTTCTAATTTGATTCCGACATTTTGAGTAGAAATGGCCCCTTTCTTTTTTGACAGTAGTGTTAGAAATTTTCTTGCTTTATTTTTTTAAAATGCCACTTAATGTCCTAGGGTTGCTCCAAACTCCTAGGCTTTCCTCCCAATTGGATACAGACTACATTGGTGCATATATAAAAGTGATGCTTCGTGCTCTAGTGTGAATGTGTCTCCCAGTATTCATGTGTTGGAAGCTTAATCTGCAATGTAACAGTTTTAAGGTGGGACCTTCAAGAGTTGATTAGGGCTCTGCCCTCATGAAGGGATTAAGCTTGCTATCCAAACAGTGGGTTGGTTATGACAGGAGTGGGCTAGTTTTCACAGGAATGGGTTCCTGGTGAAAGGATGAGTTTGGTCCCATTCCCTTCCTCCTACTATTCTGCTTTACCTTTGCCTCGCTAGGCATACAGGTCCCTTGACCTTGAACCTCCAGAACTACAAGAAATAAATTTCTTTGCAAGTTACCCAGTCCGTGGTACTTTGTTGTAGCAACACAGATTGGACTGAGACACCACTGTCCTGTCTGTCATCAGAAGGGCGTTTGCTTTGAGAAGTCTGCGCCAGCTCCCACTGCTGTGTGCATACCTCTGTCCATACATATTTGTCTATATATATCTGACAGATTTAAACCAGTTGCCGTCCTTACACTTTTTCTTCTTGTGGCTACTTAGGAAATCATGTTTCAGCGCCCGTTTCTTGATTTTTTTTTTAAAGTTGTGAACAGGTGGTCACTGGTATAAGCAACAACTGGAGAGCAGAGATTACTTAGTGACTTGGAGAAGGACCAAGTCTCTGATGAGCTCTGCTTCTCTAATATCAATTCAGTTTTCTAACAGGCAACACCCAAGTCAGCTGTTGGTGCCCAGGGTGGAGCCTGGTCTGTTGGGGGATGTGGCCTCAGGAAATTGAGAGCTGGGGATCTAATCGCTCTATAAGCTGCAGTTATTCTGAGGAACAAAGGAAACAAGGTTGAATGTTATTCTGGAAGCAGGGAGGAGACTGAATGGAATAGTTAACTGTGAGTCCTTGTAGAATTCCATGTACTTTGTTAGCCAGGAGGCCAGACTGGAGGCTTGGAATGGTGGCAGGTGGGGCCAGACTTTTCACCTTTGCTGTTAGGATCTGCTTCTGTTGCATTTGGGGCAAAAGTATTCCCATTATATCAGAAGTCTCAATATGAGTTTTAAGTCACGTGTTTCCCCATGTGCTGATTCAGTGAGAGAAGTATATTTGACCTTATCCAAGGTTGGCTTGCAGGGGGTGGAGGCTGGAATATGGGGAGAAGAGATGATTTTGGAGCATGAGGAATTCAACTTCTAAGGGCTTATGATGTTGGGGAAAGCATGGGGTCTTCCAATGTTGCAAAAGACAAAGTTGGACATTGGAGAAAAGGTATACTGACACATGGGAAAGGAGCAGAAAAAGTGGGATTCTGTGTCAGAGCCTCTGAAGCTTTGCTCTTTTTGGAGAAACATTTTTCCTGTATCTTCTGGCCCTAATGTGCTGAGCTGGCTCTGTGAGTGGCTTGAGGCAACATATATGCTTAGCTGTTTTTTCCAGGCCTGTGATTGACTCTGGATGCAGCCATGTGTTGAGAATGGCTCTAGTCTCTATAGCCCCCAAGGAAATTGCAGGAAAGGCTGTGGTGGGTGCATGCGTGTGGGCCCAGAGTTAGCTCTTGGAAGATTTTTGGAAATACTTTTGGTGCAACCCTAGAACACAGCTGGCTAGCACACACTGGTAAATGATAATATTACCCATTAGCACTTTGCTCTCAAATGGTGCTGTCGCATATGAGGTAGATACATTTTTGGCTGTGTAGACATATGTTCTTTTTCTCGGATGTTGAGCTTTTGGAAATCTTAAAGGGTATTTGGCCAAGGCAGGCTCTGGTAGACCAACGATGGGTGGGGAGACTGGTTTGGTGCCAAAATGGATGTTTAGAAAATGATAGTAACACCATGCTAGTTCGCTTTGCCCTTTGCTTGACCTTATTCTAGAAATAATTTCTTATCCTTGTTTAACGACTTCCATGACAAGAGGACAAGAAAGGTATAACATGGAACAGTGTCATAAATTGTTCCATAGAAATGTCTCTTTTAGGGGAAAAAGTCTTACCTCCAGCCACTGCCCTTTCCCTCAGTGGTTTAGTTTAGATGGATAATGAGGGGTAGTCTTGAAATGTTTCATTTACTTGTTCTGCCTGGGTCAAGCACTTTTAAAATTGTTTGCTGAAACCCAGTGAGGCTGGCAGTGCTTCTATTTTACAGGTGAGGCTATGGGAACAGAGTTAAGTGATGTGACCAGGTTCTTATAACTAAGAAAACTGGAGCTAGAATTCACCTCCAAGAGAGCTGAACCCAGAGTCCTCTTAGCTTACCTGCCTCCTGAGGGAAGGACCCAGCACAGTATCTGTCAAGGAGAGTCTGGTCCTTTGGTTAGAAGTTATTTGTTGTTTATTCATATTAGTATTTAAAAATATTTTTGAGTAAAGAAGGGTGGATCCCATCTACAGCCTCCTGGTTCTAACTTAACCAAGCAGCTATTAGAATATAGCATATACAGTGGTGACAGATAAGTTGATGGGCACAAAGGTCAGAGGTCTATAATGGGCACATATTTTCTGGCTCTTTGTCAGATAGCAAAAGAATTGCCAGAACTATTCCATTAACAGAGTGGAAGAGTATGTCTATGCTATACTTGCTATTTTGTAAATATTATGTATAGTGTTCTAAAAGTTAATGCATTATCTAAGCATAGAATAGGGCTTTCAGTATATTCAAAATAGTCAATTTTGAATGTTATTTTGAGTATTACTTAACTATTTTATCACTTTTAACATTCACTCTGGTTGTGAATTTTCCAGAATTAAATGATTGCATGAGTGTGGCTGATGTGGGGGTAACTCTGAATTAGGAGCAAATGCATATCATATTGTTACTTTATATGTACTTATGATTGTACAATAACTCAACTCTTTAATGAAAAATAAAAAACAGTCC
>PVKS010008108.1:0-70099 GCA_004027875.1 Aplodontia rufa
GCCTATTATCGCCTGCTCATCACCCACCGGGCCTGCCCCAGTGGCAGTATGCCTTCACCAGCTACGGTATTAGCCCACAGGCCCAGCAATGGGTCAGCATGTATAAACCCATCACATACAACACGGACCTGCTCACAGAAGAGACTGACTCCTTTGTGAACAAACTGGATCCCAGCAGAGTGTTCAAGAGCAAGAACAAGCCTTTAATCCCCCAAAAGAAAGGGCCTGTGCAGCCTGCAGGTGGCCAGAAAGTGCCCTCAGGTCCTTCCACCCCTAAACCCTCTTGTGGATCTGGAAATCCTGTCTGGAAGTGAGCACCCCACCACCAGCTGTCTGCCAGCCCCATTGCAGTGATTTCCATGCTCAAATAGCCCCAGTTTAAATATTTTATGTAACTGTAGGCATCATCCCAGGTCACCAAAATCCCAGGTATTTTACTCCCACTAACATTTAGCCAGAGGTTGGAAGGGCATCCTGAGTTCATAAACCCAAGAGTTCTTCATGGTGGGTTTTACCAGTCACTGCCTCCAAAGTCTGTGAATTTCAGATCTTTTTTTTAAGGGGCTATAAGTCTGTTGAGAGGTTTCATCTTTCCATACCCAACTCTTAAATGCTTAGCTAGAGAAATCCTCCCAAAAAGCCCCTGGTTTTGGCCCATGAAACAGTACAACTGCACTGTTCATTCGGTAGCCACTAATCACATGTGGCTGTGTAAAATTATATGGAAAAATTCATATCCTCAGTTGCATTAGTCATATTTAAAGTATTCCCATGGCTACTAGATTCCATAATGGACAATATGGAGATAGGGAACATTTCCTTTGCAGAAAGTTATTTTGGACAACGCTGCAGTAGAATATTTTCATATTATTCCTGATGCCTTAACTTGATGGGTTGTAATATTTTATAAACTCTTGAAGATGCAATTATAATATTTAATTGTAAAGATTATAATCTTTACCATGAACACATTTCTGCTCATTTCTTACAAAGTTTTTGCTTTCCATTTTTTGATGTTCACACGTTATTTTTTGAGACGTACTCCAGTACTTTAACTTCTAAAAACAAAAGCTCCCAAACATCAACATTGGATAACTTTTCACAGAGTTTTAATGAAGCTAGTTACTGTTAACAAACTGCCCACCTCCTGTGACTTGTCTAGTCCCTCTCTATTTGATCCCTGGCCATATTTAGGACCAGAAGTTCTTTAGAATATGGTGGGGTTCTAAGAGTTTCCTTGCAACTCTTACTCCCTGTAATTCAGAAATGTTTTTCCCATAGACACACTGGGGTACTAGACTTCTGGCCAGCCCTCATGTGCCTAATATTTGACACAAGATAAATCTAAATTTACCTACTACATACACCTAATGGACTTTCTAGAGTTGCTAACATTTTCAGTTAAGATGTCTGTTTCCTCACTCTGCAGCCCTGGCAGTGGGCACAAGCAAGCCTTCATTCTACTTCCCAATACAGAAATTGGGAGGTTTTGCCCTGAAATCCCAGAAGCTAAAGATTGAAGAGTCTAAGGAGGGACAGGACCCTGTACTATCTGGACTCTTCAGTCCTGACTTCTCTTCCTCAGTGATTATCCAGACTCCCTGTCTTTGCACACTTCTCCCTACTAATCAATCCAGGGCTTCTCTCTTCCAATACCCACAGGGAACTTAAAAGTCCCCACCTACACTTCTATTCTGACACCCTTTTGAATATTTAAGAAGTTTTACATTTTTGTTTTGATTATAGTGATAGACAAGAGGCCTTCAGTCCCCCCTCCATCTACCACTTCACACAGTCCCTGAGGAAAACAAGGTGAAGAGCTGACCAAAGATTGTGGCAAACTAGCTGGATGCTTCGCCATTTTTGTAACGGTTCAAAGTCTTGAAACAGTAGTGCTCAAAAGGCTTGGGGAGAGCTAGGGATGTGGCTCAGTGGTAGACAGCTTGCCTGAGCATGCACAAAGCCCTAAGTTCCATCCCCAACACTTCCTCCTAAAAAGAAAACAATGTCTTTGGGATCAGAAGCCAAGCTTCATGCTAACAGCATATTTAGTTCCTTTCAATATGCCAATACAACAGCTACACTGGTTCACTTCTAATGGAAAATGTTTAAAATAGCAGCACCTCTAACCGTAGCAGTTCCACAACTAACCATTTATATTTCAGCCTGATCATTTAAATATTTGTGTGTTCTTTAACAATGGCATGCCTATGTCAAATTTTCTCTAATTTAAATGTTTTGCCCCTTTTAAATTAATTGTTTGGGTTATTACATTTTGAGCATTTATAAATATGCAGCAATTCAAGAGACAACCAACAGCACCAGTCCAGCATTTGACTGCTTCTCCAAGACAAGGTTAGAAGGAAATCGAGAAGTCATGTCATCCTCCATGCCAGAGATGTCCTTCCTCTGCTACCTGCGGAGCTCGTGAATTTAGTTTTACTCCAGTTCTAGATTCCATAAGTGAAGTAACAGAGGAACCAGGAGAGCAGTAGCACCCTTCAAGCCAGCGACAATGGGAGTTCTCCAAAGACAGTAGAAGGAGTGGGGTTATGATAAAGAAAGACTTGAGACCTGCCACAGGGCTGGTTATGTAATATGCAGGACCCAGTGCAAAATGAAGATCTGGACTTACTCAAAAAATCTAAACAACAACAACAACAACAACAAAAAACAGTACCATTAAAGGTACTAAAATGTTTTATGCTTTTCCTTTCTTCTATGGTCTACTACAAGTTGTTATGATATTTTCTGTTTGCTATATAATACTATTGTAAGAAAAATTTTAAAATTAAATTAGCATACATTTTACTGTTAAAAAAAATAAAAAGGGCTGTGGCTCAGAGGATGAGTGCCCTTAGAACTTGAAGTGTTTTCGAGGAAACACACCTGAGAAGATTGGTGGGAAATCTCCCGGTTGGGAGCACTGTGAGGACAGTTACCTGTTTGAGAAGCGCAGCATTCCCACGCCACTGACTACAATACCTGCCTCCCATCACTTCTATCTGATTATAGGTGTGAGGAAGGATTAAGCGTGGCCTGGAAGACCTTTTGTCTCCTTAGTCTCCTCTCCAGTTCTGTCATTCTTCAAAATAAAGACCCTAAAGCAAAGAAATAATTGTTGTATAACTAAGAATTAAGATTTAGGAAAACTTGTTTCTTTTTTATACATAAAATTATTAAGAATATGAGAACATTTCTTTTCCTTTGCCTGAGAGATTCTCCATAATAATAACCTATCTAGATCTTAGTGAATGAGGTGCTGGGAGGTTGATTCTACCCTGGTCCCTCATTCTCTCTCTTGGTTAATATCTCATTGCCTTTCCCCGCCTGCACCGCCCCCCCCAGGGCTGAAGACCGAACTCGGAGCAAGCAAGTGCTAGGCAAGCGCTCTGCCACTGAGCTAAATCCCCAACCCCTCTCATTGCCTTTTAAGAGATTATTCACATCCTCTTCTGTGCCCTTTCTAAGCATTGTGATGATATGGTGGAGAAATACAACTCTGAAGTTTGCTTTTAGGACTATATTTTAAATTCTGATTTGGTAAGGAGGACACTTAGTTTTTGAGTTGCATCACATGCTAGGTAACATATTGCCTGATGCTTCATCATCAAAGCTTAGCAGCATAGAAATCAGTTTAATGATTTTAGTAAACAGACAAAGTCATCTTCTGGGTGAAGCTTATCGAAGTGGGAATGTGATTGCAGATGTGAGCATACAGGTTGGTCTGTATCCTCAGGAACTTACTAGGTTTGACTGCAGAGTCTATTTCAGACTTTAGACTGAAGATGCAGTGTAGTATGCTATTGAAGAGTGAGTTCTGAATTTTAAATATCTGACTTTGAATCTTGGTTCTGCCACTTAGTAGCTGTTTGATATTGAACAATCTGTTCATATGTTCTTGAGTGCCTCTCTAAAATAGGATTAATAATAGTTTCTACTTCATAGGATATAATAAGGATAAGATGTTTCAATATATGTAAAGTCCATTAAAACAATGCCTGGAAGATGATACTTATTCAGGAAATAGTAACTGTTTATTCTTGGGTAATTCTGGGTCATTCTTCAGGATTCAGTAGCAATATAAATAAACTCAATGGCTGAAAAAAAAATTCTTCAAATGAAGATATTTGACACTATGTAGAAACTTTCAGGTGACCACAAACTGCATGCAGAATTGTATGTACAAAAATATACCTGCACACGCATGCTTGCTTGTATTTTTCTGGGTAGAAATATTGTGATTTTATTCTATTAGCAAAAGGGCTATGCATTATAAAGATCATTCAAACCATTGATGTGTAAATACTTTAATATCTGATGATGATCTTGGGTAAGTTCAATGTAATGTAAATGATTAGGTAAGTTCATGTGATAGAATATTATGTGATTAATAAACATGTTTATAAGGGCTTAATCATAAGAACAAAATGCATATGAACTAGTTTTAAACTAGTTTTTACTAGTAGGAAAAATTTTAATATTAAATTTATTAAAGTGGGGTTTATGAATACTTGTTGCCAAAAAAATCATTGACCCAAAGAACTGAAGAAAAGGTTAAAATTATGTAATACTTATTAACATTTTGGTGTGCATTCCCCCATCTTTTTTGTTGGCATATTGGTTTAAGATAATATTAGTTATAAATATTTCCATCAGTCTTTGCTTTACACAAAAAGAATACGATTCAACCCTTTGTTAACGTTCTTAATTTTATGTTATCACAGAATGTCTCTAGTTGCTAGGGGAATGGAAAATTTAAATGTCAGAATCTTTTCTACTGTTTTTTTTTTCTTTAAGAACTATTGCATTTTTAAGGCTAGACTCTACACTTTTTAGTTGGAATTATAAGAGACCATGCTAGAGTAACTGATAATCTAAGTAAAAAATGGAAACAAAGTGTTTCTCTTGTAAAACCTAAATAAAGGGCATATAATGTTCTTATACTAATCTCTATAATAAGAGCTAATTCATAATAAGCAATTATCCTATTAATGGTTTCCTTACTCTTCAGGACAACTATAAGTATTCTCCACTGCTCTTATCTTGTCTAACCTCACCCTTATCCTGCCACCTAGTAGAATTTCTAGTTTGGGTGATGTGAAATTTTTTTCAGTCTTAAAATATGGGAATGGAGAGAAGAAAATCTGTTTAAGGGAGAACCATGCAGCCGAATCTTAGGTGTAGATCACTTAGGTGTAGATCACTTAAAGTGGGGCCTACCTGGGGGTCCAGACAGAAAAACCTCCTACTAAACTATCTGATTCTTCCTTCATTAAGAGGTGACACTGCACTGCATCCAACTGGGTGTGACTTGTTTCACTGGGGTTAAAACCTTCACGTTCTTCCTCAAAATTCTGTTTGATGATGGTTGTGGCATAGTTTGGAAGCTAAAATGGAGGGACAAAAATGTTTTTTAATTTATGTCCCTGGGAATATTAAAGCCTCCTTTTCTTCTCTCGGCTTTAAAAAAGGGAGAAACCCTGTACTTCTAAAAGCATGGCCCGTGTGAGTTGGTGTTTCTTGAAATAGTGGGATTTTTAGATTGCATGGGTATCTTCACTAACCAGACTTGTTCTGCCTAAAAGAATGTGATCTAATTACTTACTGATTTTTTTTTAAGAAAGAGGAGCAGTGAGAGAGAGCGAGAGAAGCAATTTTTATTTAGTTTTTCACGTGACTTTGTCCCCCAACACTTTGTTGTGTACGTGGGTGCTTGGGTTAGAACCCATGTACTCGCGCATGCCAGGCAAGGGCAGTAACCACCAAGCCACCGCTCCAGCCCCTACTTATTGATTTTTCATTGAAAGAATGATAACTGTTTCCTCCTTATGAGGTTCTGTGTTCATGAATTCATTGAACAAACTCTGAGCAGTGAAGGTGTGAAGTCCTTAAGATAATTAATTTGAGCTTCCTGTGTCTGTGGCGTGGTGAGTTAGAGCTGTTGGCTTTATAAGACCAATAACATCAGAAAATTTAGAAGTTTTCCAGAATCCTGATAAGATGGACTTTAGTGTTGATTGATCTCAATCTTAATATGATGAGATCACATGCTCTTAAGGTTGACTGGGGACTTCATTGTGACATGAAAACGTTCATATCATGGTTATGTCAGGGAATATTTGTGAGTGATGCTAGGTCAATCTTATGGAATGGGTAACATACATATGATTTTGAATCATCTTCATTATAATCCACTAATTCAGGAACAGCAAATAGTGTCGAGCCAGAGATATTGCATAGCAATACAAGTATATTATCCTAAGCAGCAGATAAACAGATCACAGCATTGTCTACATTTATCAAAATAAAATAATTTGTTAACTCTTATATTTACCCTTATGATGGCTTTTGCATCCTCATGGAAAAATTTTGTGTCAACACAAGGAAAAATACAGAATGATCTTGAAGCTGTAGAATTAACAGATTTTGTGATTTCTATTTTTTAAATAAAAATTTAAGGGAAAAAATCATAGCTTTTTTCTCTTAAAGGATAAATAATGTAGAAACTAATGTTTTGAGAATTTATTAGTTGGGTACCTAGCAAGCAATGTCTTTGTGCTATTTTATTTAACAGGGAAAATGTATAATTTTATCCATTTCCCGCTAGGTCTGGAAAATTGAAGTATCCCACAACATATAGACAATTTTGTCTGTGGCAATAAGATTCCTCCACACCATGTGGATACTGTGCTTCCCATTCAGTTTCCATATCATTAACTTCCAGCCTGTTTGATTGCTATATTATTGCTCTCTTACTACACTGAAACTTTTTATTCCCTCTTCATTCACCAGATGTGTATGGGTTTGCAGTTTCAGGGTTCAGTGACATTCAGGGATGTGGCCATTGGCTTACCTCAGCAGGCATGGCAAAGTCCAGATTCTGTTCAGAGACTTGTATAGTGATGTGATGTTGGAGAGCTATAGGAATTTGGTATCATTGGGCAAGTTTACTTCTCTCAAATAATTCAGACTCTGTTTCCTGAAATTCTTTGCGCATTATAAATTTTAGGGCTGTCTTAAGTAGAAAATGAAGGGGTTGGAGTGGTAGTTCAGCAGTAGAGCCCTTGCCTGGCATGTGCAAGGACCTGGGTTTAAACCCCAGCACCACATACATAACCAAGTGTTGGGGAAACAAAGGTCAGATGAAAAAATAAATAAAATTGATTCTCTCTCACTCTAAAAAAAAAAAAGAAAAGAAAAGTGAATGCAATTTATTCTCTATGATCCCAGAGAGTTTTTAGCTTCCTTAGGCTAGAAAAGATGAAAGATTAGAATTCCGTTATTGCATAAACATTGACAAGCCAGGTTCTCGGTTGTGTTTATGCTCAAAATTGCTGTAAATGTTCTATTAAAATCATGAATGGGAAAAACAGCTAGGCAGAGGGGCCTAATTTTTTCTTCAGATATCTAAAGAGCTTATACTAATGGTGGATTGTATAAAAGAAATAATTTAAAACTAAGTTACCTCACTTTATTTCCTACAAAACAGTTAATCTGATTTTATAGTTAAAATGTATAACTCAGGTAAAATGTAAAAATATATAACCTTTGTATTTAAGATTAAGTGAATATCCTATAGATAGAGATGACTCAGGAAACTTTTTGGGTTTTTTTCCTCAGCAAAATAATTTGTAATGTTAATAATTTACATTGTGCTTACTATGTATGAGTCACTGTTCTCAAATCTTTATAAATATATTAACTGATTTTTATACTCAGAATCACCCTGTAAGACAATTTTAGTATTTTAAAAAGCATTTTAAATGATACTGATGAAGCCCACAGTGTGTTTAAGTAGATTACGTGCTGCTCAATCAGATCACACAGCTGATCGGTGGCAGAAGCAGAAATCGAACCCAGGCACTTTGTTTTTGCATTGTATTCTCAGTTACAATGTCAGACTTTCTGTTAAGACACAGGAGGATGTAGGTGAGTAGGTAGGTAGGTAGATACATAGATGTCATTTAAAATAAAACCATTTCCCTCCCTGTCTGGTTTCTTAAAATCCTTTTCCCCTTTCTGAAGTATTTATCCAAATTGTTTTAACCTTTGTCGCAAATGAACCAAAGCTCAAGGTATTTTTGAACTAATATTTTTCTTCATGGTGTGGCATTCTTATTTGTAAGCAAGACATTCCCTTTCTAAACCATTACCTTATTGGAACAATGGAAGGATCCTGGGTAACAGTGAGGAAAGACAGAAGAGAACAATGGGCAGGTGAGGAAGAGTGTGTCAGGTGAGGAAATTGTCCTCGCTGGAACAAGCCAGGTGGTCAGTGAGGAGCCGTGTCCCTGAGGTGGTGGGAAGTCTCCTTCAAAGACCTGTGAGGAAATAGCTCTCACCAAACTTGCCAGAGCAGCCTCATCTTCACTCACCTGCTCTTGTTTCTCATTTTGTTCGAGCTCACTCTCTTTCCCAGTGCAGTATTTCATCTGGATCTTGGACTTGACTGCATGCGACTTCTCGTTTACATGTAGATATATGTACACATCCGGAGCTGGTAATATGACCAGGTACAAGAACAGGAAAGAAGGGCTCAAGCCATTTGACTGTGCAGAGCTTTCTAAGCAGGGGAATCCATGCCTCAAAGGATGCCTTGGGGAGGGAATGAGCCTTGTTTCTTTCAGGAGCAATAAATAGGTGATAACAGAATTAATAGGGAAAAATAAGAAGGAAAAAAAAGGAAGCTTCAGGAGGAACCAGGTCCTATATAATTTTTTATTAATTGTCAAGAATTTGAATTATTTTTCTAAAAGTGACTAGCAGCTATGATCTTACTATGTTTTTCTAACTTTTTAAATTTTAGAAATTCCTGTTATGTATGAAACAGATAACCAGAAAACCACATTAAAGTGTACAGCTTGGTGAGTTATTATAATGCCTCAGAAAATAAAAGATTTTTAAAACATAATGTTAGATTTACAGAAATGTTTCAAAATTGTACAAAGACTTTTCATGTATCCTTTCCCCATAATTCTCCAAATGAGGAAATAAATTTTTCCAACCATTCCTTAAGCCCTTCACATACCTCTGTCTAATTCTGACCCTTTTTCTCCCTACCTAATTCATCATTTCTAGCTACTTCAAACTTTTCCAGGCATCCCATATCTTCCAATTTCACATTTTCTTTTCAAATTAGCCTGCTAAATATTCTGTTTGTTACCTGTTGGTTATTTTGGGGTTCTCAGGTTTGTCAGATACCTCACATTGCTCCCTCTTCTTTTTCTTGCTCAAATATTTAGACCACATAAGTCTCAGCTGTAGTATTTCATATCCTCCCACTAATAGGGGAGTTTTTAAGGGTACCTTTCCCCATAGGATTGTGGTATCTGTTGTCTATAGTTTGTTTTGCTTTGTTTTTGAGGTTTCTCTGCTAGTTCCTTTGTTTCATGGGCGTTGTATGGTTAATTTAAAAAACAATGCTGCCACTTCCAGTACAATTCTGATTTGTTTTTTAGATAATTGTTGTGGATGCATGTAAAGGGTAGTTTGAATGGGGACAAGAGTAATAGAAACTGTGGGTGATAGTATTTGGTGTGAATGGTCCAAAGTGGTGAGAAGATACGGTTTTCATGATGTGATATGGAGGTAAAGAGGGAAATCAAAAAGGATCAACAGTTCCGGCTTGAGAAGCTGCATGGGGGATACAATTGCCTGAGATGGTGATCAGAAGGGAGATCTGAAGAGATCTGCTTTAGCTGTGTTAAGTTTGAGATGCTGTTAATCGTCCAGTGAGACACTGAGTAGGCTGTTGCATGTGCAGGTCTGGAAATCAGGGAGAATTTAAGCTCATACACAAAAAATTAAGACTTATTGACATGTGGCTGGTGTTTAAGGCCAAGGGTCTGGATGAGGTCATCTGGAAAGCCAGTGCACATAGAGAGTATTCTGACATTTACAGGACTTCTAAAGGAGTCTGCAAAAAGAGACTGAGAAGGAATACCTTTAAAGGTAGAATTAATAGCAAAAACTGGAGCCGCCAAAAATAAGTGAAGATAATGTTTTGAATCCCAGCGACTCAGGAGACTGAGGCAGAACCATCACAAGTTCAAGGCCATCCTCAGCAACTTAGTGAAACCCTGTCTCAAAATGAAAAATAAAAAGGTCTGGGATGCAGCTCAGTGGTAAAGTATCCCTGAATTTAATCCCCAGAACGTAAATAAATAAAGTTTTGACATAGAGGAGTGATCACCTGAAAAGTGAATTAAGAAAAGGTATTTAGTCCTGCTAAAAGGAGAAATTCTCAGTAGCATTGAGTGAAATCCTGAATAGTCTAGTTTAAAAAGAATGAGAGGTGAGGCATTGATGAAAGAGAGCACAGCAGTCCTAGTGAGGATTTAATTTCAGAAAAGATGAAACAGATAAGGTCCCATTCTAAAGTTCTGGCTGGGCAAGAATTTGGGGGAACACTATTCAACATACCTTGTATTCTAACAGACTACTTATTGCTTTTAGGCTTTTTTTGCTTTATTCTTTACAAATTGCATTATTATCTCTTTTTTTTAAAGAAAGAGGGGACAGTGAGAGAGAGGGAGAAAGAGACAAGCAATTTTTATTTAGTTTTTCATGTGATTTTCATTCCTCAGACACTTCGTTGTTTACGTGGTGCTGGGGTTTGAACTCGCATACTCGTGCATGCCAGGCAAGCGCGGTAACTGCTGAGCCACCGCTCCAGCCCCTATTCTCTCTCAATATATGGAAATATTATGCCATTCCTAAAGGTGTAGGTTTTTATATTTTGCCTCCTGATTTAAAAACTACATAAAAGGTGAAAGAGTAATGTAATGACCGTCCTCAACATCTTCACCTAGATTCACCAATTCTTAATATTTCACTACTTTGCTCTACACCTATATACATATAAAACTTCAGCTGTATTATTTACGTTGCACAGATTGTCACACTTTATCCCTAAATACTTTGGAATGTACTAAGAATAAGGATATTGTTCTCCATAAACTCGCCCCACCCCACAACCTCACACACAGTATCCACCAAAGGATCAGCTTAGGTTCAACTAAGCCTTGAGACAAAGACGGGCCTTTGACATCTTGGTTGATTCCTTCAGATTATCACACAAGTGGAACCCCAGCTCGCCAGCAGGGCAGCATCAACTGGTCCTCTTTGTGCAAGTCCTCACAGTGGTCCGTGCAGAATATACTCACATAATCATCCAAAACAGAAATGAGATACACATCAGTCAGGTTTTGGAGTTGCCATGGCTTAAAGAAGATGCATTTCACCGAATTCAGTTCCTGTAATAATGTCATAGGTGTCCTCACAAAAGATGTGTTGTTTAATAATGTTATAGGTATAGTTTCCAGTGTCCTCACATAAGATGTGTCATTTAATAAGAGATCTCTAGGGAAGCTCAGATGAGGTCCCATCAGGTATTTGTAGTTTTTCTCAGTCCATGTACAACTTGTCTATTAGTGGACATTTTTAACAGAATGGATTAGTAAGAGAGTACATCTCCGTATTCTTTTGCCATCTAGAACCCTAATAGAAATTAACACAAGCCACGTTTATAGTTTTAAATCTAGTAGCCACATATTTTTTAGAAGGGAGAGAGAGAGAAAGAATCAATTTTATTTATATTTTCATCTGGCCTTTGTTTCTCTGACACTTAGTTGTCTGTGTGGTGCTGGCCCTTGTGCATGCCACAAAAGCACTCCAGCATTTTAAAATAGCCACATTTTAAAAGGAAAAATATTAATAATGTTTATTTCATCATATTTCAAGTACTATGGTTTTAACATGTAATCACAATAAAATTTTCTTTGCTTCGTGACTTGGAACCTGGTGTGCTTGGTACACTTCCAGCACATCTCAATTCAGTCCAGCCATGTGGCTCGTGGCTGCCAAATTGGGAAGTGCAGGTCTCTAATGTTGCTCCCTTATTCCTTTTACTTTCACCTTCTTTCTCTCTTTTTTCTTTAAAGAGAGAGAGGGATAGTGAGAGAGAAAGAGAGAATCAGTTTTATTTAGTTTTTCATGTGGCTTTTTTTTACACACTTCGTTGTGCACATGGTGCTGGGGTTCAAACCCATGTCCTTGCGCATGCCAGGCAAGCATCATAACTGCTGAGCCACCATTCCAGCCCTTTTCTTTTTATTAATCTTCTGATTTGTCTAATATTTATGAAATGTCTTCCTTTGTCAGTTTGCTAATCTTTGCTCTTATGTGTAGATAATGAAAAATTTTTGAATCAACTGTGTTTAATGAAAGCTAATATTGAAAAACATAAAGGTGATGTATCTAGATTTAAAAGGATGATGCAGTCCTTCGAGCAGCCCAGTAAGAATCCTGAAGGGTGATGAACTACTGGTTCGTCTTTCTAGGCAATGCCATAGTGGTGTCATTCTCTTATTTTAGTCACTTTTTTCTCATACTTGAATATTATTTACAAATGATGATGCAATCCCTCTGAGGATGATGAAACAAAATTTTCCCCAGGGAAAAATTGGTGAAATTAGTTACTTTTATATTCTTATATGAAAAAGAAGATTATTGATATCCCATAGTACATCTTAGTTTTATAAAAGTTCACAATAGAACCCTAACTAATTGTAAAATAGAATGAGATTTCTTCCATTTCGAAAATAAATAGTTTTCTCTTTGTTCTTTGGAAGGCCTTTAAGAAAGAATAAAGACATGAAATAGCAATTCTTACGAATAGAACTGCTTAAAAAGGGAATTCAAAAGCTAGAAATTGATTCTGTGGGCTCTGACAGTTTATTGTTGTTTCTTACAGAAAAAAGGAATAATATTAGTTTCAATTCTTAATGTCCCCAATACCGTTTTTGGTCATTCTCCAGCCATATCTGAAGGATAGACCATTATCTTCTTGGGGCATAATTATCCAAATGTACACAGCTGTGAGATGCATCATGGTTGCATATATATGAAAGTCAGTTCAGCTTCTAAAGGTGATTGTATTTTTTAATTCCTTTATTTGGAGAAGATTTGGATCATTTGATGAGTAAATGGTTGCATAGTAGCATTTAGGACTCTGTAAATTATACACTTGAACTCTGCAGTACACTAAGAATAGGATTATGACCAGAGTTTATAGTCCACTTCTAGACCAGAATAGAAGACTTGTACCTAGAAACCAGTCAAAGAAGAGATCCCATCCATAATCCAAAGAACCCACAGAATCAGGTATGCAGAAATTATCCTAATTGCTTAATTTCATTATTTTTTATGTGTTTCTGGGATCACTTTAGTGATTTTAGAGATCTCAGAAGTCGTTCAAGATATTTTTCACATTTTAAGGCTAGTACTTTTCCAACAGTGTATTTTGAACCAGTGCCTGTTTGATTCTATGACCATGAGTTCTGGGCCTTCGTGACAATGTCCAGATTCTCTGGACTGTAGTGCTAATGTGGTTCTTCCCATTTTGAGATCCTCTTGGGGGCAAAAGAAAATGATCCAAAATTCTCGCTCAGTGGTAGTTAAAAGTTTTTGACACAAATAAAGGCACAGTTTCTTCTTCTCTTTGAATGGACTTATCTGAAGATCTCTTTTGCTGAGAAGGGAAAACAATGGGCCAAAATGATCTTAGGAAATAACAGGAACCATCTCAAAGACCCCATGGTATTCCATTCCATGAGGTAAGATACCCCATTTCTAATTGAGTTTTGTGCACAAATACAGTGCTTACTTTTAGTGGCCATCCCAGTGGTCTGATCCTTATGGGCTTTTCAGCATGGAGTATTTTAAAAAGTAAACTTTTGGTCTACAGTATGTCAGGAGACATGACGGATGGTTGTGCTTATCAGTTGTGCTGACCAATGGATTAGAGTGGCAACAGTCCAGATGAACTGCTGTAGTTTGGATCCTGAATGTCCCCCAAAGGCCTGTAGCTGTATTGGGAGGTGGTAGAGCTAGCGGGAGAAAGTTGGATCACAGGAGGAATTCCCTGGAAGGGGATATTGGAAACTTTGAAGGGGCTATTGGGACCTTTGCCCCTCTTTTCTCTCCCTGCTTTCCCACTGCCATCAAGTGAGCAATTTCCTTGCCACGCACTTCGGCCTTGATGTACTGCCTTGTCACGGGACCAAAAGCAACGCAGCCAAGCACCCACGCACGGAACTATCTAAAACCCTAGGCAGAATCAACCAGTTCTCTCACAGTGACAGAAATCTGAATGGCAACGTTACTCAGCTATGTTCTTCTTGTGACGAAGTGGTAATCTAGATGGTCTTATCATCAAGGAGCATTCATGTCTAGCTTAGCAACGTGTCATGAAAAGGTTTTTGAAACACATGATATCTTCAATCAAAAATAAAATTAGATGAAGCTATTTCAATAGTTATTTCTTTTGTAAATGTTTCTTGGCCTTCTAAATGAATACTTTTTTATCTTGGATCAGTTCTTTATTTTGAAATAGTTGTAATGAAAAGGGGAATGGAAATTCTTTACTACTAGTTAAATACTTTATGAGTGGTTATTTCATAATGAAGAAGATTTAAAAATGTTTTTTCTGCTTCCACTCAAGAATCATTATGGGGGAGAGGGGTTGGAGCCGTGGTTTGGTAGTTACAGCGCTTGCCCGGCATGCACAAGTACATGGGTTCAAATGTCAGCAACGAAAGCCAGGTGAAAAAAACTCAATAAAAATTGATTCTCTCTCTCTCTCTCTCACTGTCTTCTCTTAAAAAAAAAAAAAAGGAATCATTATGGGGAGCTGGAGCGGCGGCTCAGCGGTTACGGTGCTTGCCTGGCATGCTCAAGTACGCAGGCTCAAACCCCAGCACCATGTGCACAACTAAGTGTCAGAGCAACCAAAGCCACATGAAAAATAAAATTGATTCTTTCCCTTTCCCTCTCTCTGTCCCTTAAAAAAAGAATCATTATTGATTCGTCTCTTACTTTCACTAATTCCATAGTTCAAAATAATTATTTGCATACCGTTTTCATCATTAGATTCATCATTGGTTTTGCCGGAGCTCCAAATTAAGTCTTCCATTTTTCTTGGATGCATACATGAATCTTTAATTTTTATAATACTTAATTGAAGTGTCATTGGCATACAAACATCTGTACATATTTAATACAACTTGGTGTGTTGGGGCACCCATCAGTCTTTGAAATTACCCTTTCTTTTTGGTACAAGATCTCTGAGTCTCAGTTTGTACTTCTTTGCCTCATTCTGGGAATTGGTCATTAAAGATTCCTGGTTCGTATTAGCATATTATCAGTGAGTTGTTATTATAATACTGTCTTTTAATGTTATTCTAATTTAATTTATTTTTTTCAAGAGATTTGTTTGTAATCAGTTAGTTACTACTTTGTGCTTATAGTTCAGTACTAAATGAAATAGTTGTTGGGCCTGAATTGAAGAATGTATTAGTTGTCTGTTGCATCCCAACAAATTACCACAAATGTACTACATTTACAATAAACTCATTTATTATCACATAGTTTTATAAATCAAAAGTCACCACTGATTGGCTAACTCAGTCACAGCTGCAGTAGTTTGGGCTTCAGGGTTCTCTTCCAAGTTCACTGGTTGTTGGCAGAATTTATTTCCCTGTGGCCCCTTCCACCAAGTAGCAAGGCTTTGTCCTTCTGGGGTTTTTGTTGTTGTTGTTGTTGTTATTGTTGTGTTTTTGTTTTTTATAGAGAGAGGGACAGTGACAGCGAGAGAGAGAAAGCGAATCAATTTTTGTTTAGTTTTTCATGTCCTTCTTTTCTTTCTTTCTTTTTTTTTTTAAGAGAGAAGGAAAGTGGGCTGGAGCGGTGGCTCAGCAGTTACAGTGCTTGTCTGCCATGCATGAGGACGCAAGTTTGAACCCCAGCACCACATACACAGCAACGTGTCAGAGCAATGAAAGCCATATGAAAACTAAATAAAGTTGATTCTGTCTTTCTCTCTCTCACTCTCCCTCTCTCTTTAGAAAAAAAAAAAGAAAAGGAAAGTGTGTGTGAGAGAGAGAGAGACAGAATATTTATTGAGTTTTTCACATGGCTTTTGTTGCTCTGACACTTAGTTCTGTACGTGGGTGCTGGAGTTTGAATGCTGGGGTTTGAACCTGTGTACTTGCGCCTGCTGGGCAAGCGCTGTAACCACTGAGCCACAGCTCCAGCCCCCACGCTTATCCTTCTTACACTTGAAATATTTCTGACTTTCCCTTCTGCTGAACTTCTCTGAGCCTCTTCTTCCCTCAGCCAACAAAAAACTCCACTTTTAAGTTCGTATCCAGACAGTTCAGGATAATATCCCTTTCTTAAGTCAACTGATTAATGACCTTATTTGTATCCCATGTGATACAACGTATTCATGGGCATGATGAGCAGACAAAGACCATGAAGCCCAAAATATTGTTTACTACAGGGCAGTCTGGGAAAAATAAATTAATATAATAACAAGAAAAGTTCGTTATATAATTGAACACCAGTAGGAAGTCCAGGAATGAAGTGTTAGAATAGAAAGAAAGAACATGGCTATCCTTAGACAAGGTCAGCAAGTTTATATATTCCTGATTAGGTGACATTTTACCTTAAACATACACAGGATGAGAAAGATCCTGTCTGCAAACAAGACATGCCAAAGAGTTTTTGTGAGGTGGTGCCACCTATACATGAAACCAAAAGAGGAGAAAATCTGTGGCACTTTCCAGGTGCTAAAAGGGGAAGTGAGGTAAGTAGGGAAAAAGGGCTCGGTGGCTTGGTGAGAACCAGACAGGCCGACGGGGACTGTTTGGATTATTTGTACAAAGGCATACGGATTTTAATCTAAATGTGAAAAAGAAACCATGGGGGAGGAAATGTGGGTTATAAGTTTCAGAAACATTTTTCAGAAATGTTAAAACTAGGGGCTGGGGCAGTGGCTCAGCGGTTACAGTGCTTGCCTGGCATGTGTGAGGACACAGGTTCGAACCCCAGCACCACGTACACAAGGAAGGGTCAGAGCAACGAAAGCCACATGAAAAACTAATAATAAATTGATCCCCCCTCACTGTCCCTCTTTCTCTTAAAAAAGAAAACAATGTTAAAACTGTAAGGAAAGAGACAAAAAATGAAGAAAAGGAAGAGGAGAACGGTGGCTCAGCAGTCACACAGATTTATTGGGGAGAAACCTGCGGAGGGGCCGCAGTAGAGACTGGGACCCCCTGCCCCTTACAGCCTGGGATGATATAGAGGGAATGAGAGGGGAGGAGGCCAAGGGGTGAGTTTTCTGGTTAAACTGGGTTTTTCAGTAGGTGGAGATGAAACTGAGTTTCTCCAGAGGGCGGGGATCCTCTGATAAGGACCCGAGACAAGGGTTCAGCTAAGGGCCTGAGTCTGCAGAGTGGGTAGCGGGGTTGCTGCCTGGCTGAGTGGCTTCTGATAATTTTCCATGTCCATCAAAAATCACTGATGCCCAGGAACTTGCCCTGTGTATTCTGATTCAGAGGCTCTGTAAGGTACTTGAACATTAGTTAGTTTGTTTTAACAAGCCCTTCACGGGTTTTGATCTACACCTAAATATCAGAAATGGAACCTATTTCACTAATCAATCATCTATTTTGCATGAATTAATCTCTGCATTTCTTCTATTTTTGCATTTTATAACAATTTATTCTCATTCAAGCTGTTTATTTCTAACACGTTATTTTCCATTTGTCTTTTTCTTCCATAGAAATTTTTTTTCATATGGAAGAACAAATTTTGGGTTTTTTTTAAAATTTTCTTTCGGATTTGCAGTTGGAGGATGAAATAATCAGCTATGAAGAATTTTCCACTTATGAAAAATGTACATCTTTTGCTCTACGTCAAAGAGTTCTTAATAGAGAGAAACCTACAGATGTCAGAAAAATGGGAATACTTTTTGTCAAGGCTCAAAGCCTATTCCACGTGAGAAAATAAATACCAGTGAAAAATATTACAAATATCAAGAGTGTGGAAAGAGCTTTAGTAACGGGCACCAGTGTCCTGCACGTCAGAGATTGCATGTTGGGGAGGAACCCTACAAATGTGAGGAACCCTACAAATGTGAGGAACCCTACAAATGTGAGGAACCCTATAAATGTGAGGAACCCTACAAATGTGAGGAACCCTACAAATGTGAGGAACCCTATAAATGTGAGGAACCCTACAAATGTGAGGAACCCTATAAATGTGAGGAACCCTACAAATGTGAGGAACCCTATAAATGTGAGGAACCCTATAAATGTGAGGAACCCTACAAATGTGAGGAACCCTATAAATGTGAGCGCTTTTTCATACCTTGCTCGGCATCAGAAGATTGACACTGTTGAGAAACCCTTTGAACGTAAGAAAGGTGGGAAGGCTTTTACCAGGGATCAGCCTTTGCTGAGAGATCACGTGAATGTAGGGAATGTGGAAAGACCTTGAACAGCAGCCGCCAATTGGTTGTACATCAGAGCATTCATGCTGGTGGGAAACCGTAGGAATGAAGGAAGGTGAGAAGGCTTTTTACGGAGCTTGTTCAACATCAAAGAATCTGTAAAGGTGAGAAACCCCATGGATGTAAGAAATATAGGAAAGTTTTATAGTGCATGGAAAACTTATTCAGCATCAGAATGTTCACACTGGTGAAAACCTTTTGTATGTAAGGAAGATAGGAAGGCCTTTAGTACCGTTCCTCGCCTTGTTCAGTGTCAGTGACTTCGTACTGGAGAAAAACCTTACGAATGTGAAGAATGTGGGAACCTTTACTACTAGCTTACCGCTTGTTAAATATCAGAGAATTTATTCTGGTGAGAAACCCTATGGATGTAAAGGATGTGGAAAGGCCTTTAGATATAGTTCAGTCCTTAAAACACATCAGAGGATACGTACTGGCGAGAAACCCTTTAAGTGTAAAAAGAATGGAAGGGCCTTTAGATATAGTTCAGTCCTAAGAATTTCAGCCATGCGGGAAGTCTTTTCTATGTAGTTCAAACATTTTTCATCATATTGGTAATAAACTTTTGAATGTAAAGAATATTGGTAAGGGGCTGGAGTAGGGGGGTCAGTGGTTACAGCGCTTGCCTGGCATGCGCAAGGACCCTGGTTTCAACCCCAGCACCACGAACACAACTAAGTGTCGCAGCAATGAAAACCAGATGAAAAACTAAATAGAAATTGATTCTCTCTCATTGTGTTCCTCTCTTTATATATATAAAAGAATTATTGGTAAGTCTTTAGAAAATATTTTCATCTTTCTTACGCAGTTGCTCTGTGACTTACGATGAGATTGTGTCCCAATAACCAGATAATCTCATTCTAGGTGAAAAATGCAGTACAACTACAAAATATCACAACTTAACCATTCTCAGAACGCTTACATCAACTTATAGGCAAAATCATCCAGCACAAAGCCTATGTTATAAAGTGTTGTATATATCATGTAATTTATAGAAAAGTTAAAATATGAAGTACAGGGCTGGAGCGGTGGCTCGTTGGTTACAGCGCTTGCCTGGCATGCGCAAGTACACGGGTTCAAACCCCAGCACCACGTACACGGCGAAGTCTCGGAGCAATGAAGGCCACATGAAAAACTGAGTAAAACCTCTTAATGTAATACAGTGAAGGCCTTTAGCTACTGCTCGTGTTAACTGTCGTTATTCTCATTCCACCACGGTACAGGCCTGTTGGTAATAAACCCCATGCTCATCACTTCAGGGTATCGTTTTAAAATGATGATAATAAACCTTAGATTCTTATTTTTAAAACCCTGTGCTTGATAATAGTTTCATCATTATTAATTTTTTTTTTAGTGTGGGATCTTGCTACATCGCCCAGGCTGATCTTGGACTCTTGATTCTCCTGCCTCAGCCTCCCATGTACAGGCGTGTGCTACTGCACCTGGTTTCAAGTATCATTAATCTAGAAATGCCTCTGTCTCCACCCATCCATCTTAGAATTTTAGATAAATCTTTGTGGATCAAACTCTGTAGAAAGAAAGGAACACCAGAGGTGACTCATGTAGACATCATTTCATAATTTAAATCCAACAATTCTTGGAAGATGCCCCCTGTTGCAATGTGTATCATAATGTTGACACTAGCCTGTGATCCACATTCTTTGTCCAAAATTCAAGATAAATTAGAAATCAGTAATAGGATAGCAGAAATAAATGAGCCACTTGAAATTTCTTTTAGGACTTTTTTTTTAAAATGATGAGAACTTCAACACAGAGAAAAGTAGAAACAATAGTAAAATTGCCGCCATCGTTACCGACATTTTGCCTTGTTTATTTTATGTCACTTCATCTCTACTTGTACAGTTATTTCTACATTTGAGAAAATTTCTTAGACTTCACCCCTAAATAGATTTTTTTATTTTTGAACCCTATGGTTGCAGGAAAGATGAGGCAAGGACACCAGAGGGATATTCAGGAAGCAGGTTTAATTATGCCCCAGCAGGGCCAGAAAGCTAATGTCACAAAGTCTGGACCTGGAAGGGAGGGGACCTCTGTAATTTATAGCTTTTAGGAAAGGTTATAAAGCAATTGACTCATTACATTTTGGTTGGCTAACAGTGAAAGATTACAAAGTAACTTTTATAAAAACCAAACACTTGTTAAAAAAAAAAAAAAAGGCCCATGTGCAAGTTACTCGCAAGTGCTGGGATTTACAGGAAAGGGGAAGCTTCTGTTAAAGAGGGGGTAAACCCCAAGAGCTAGCTGAGTTTGTCAGTTAGTTAAAATGCAAAAAGTCAGGGTTTCTTCCCTTCTGTTTTGTTTTCCGCTTCTTTTCCTTTGGGCAGGGGGATTGTTCCATTCCTATTCCACCATTTTATACAACTTTCTTTTTTTTTAATTCAAGGAAATTGAATTATAAAATGCCTCGCATTCTGCATTTGATTATGTATGCTGTTATTTACCTTATTCCTTCAGCATGTTTTCTTTAATATCTATTATAAAGATTTCGTTGGGTTCAGAAGAATACATCCAAGCTGATGCTGCCCATGTTTAGAAACACGTGATACCAGGCTTTCCTGGTATTTTTTACCTCTTTACCCTTGCCACCAATGTATTAATTAATTAATAAAACTTGGTAGTCATTGTTGGAGTTTTCCATTATAAGGCTCCCTTATACAGTTAGTAATCTGAATAGTGATATTTTTGACATCTCCGTTTGGAAAGTTATTATATTGTACACTTTGGGAGTAAAGAGAAAACCACAGTTTGAAAGTATGGTCTATTTAGGAAAGAGTGATGTGAGATTCCTATGTATCAAAACCATTTAAATTTAATTTTATTGTAATTTACTCTGTTTTGAGATGGGGTCTTACTATGTTGCCCAGACAGGCCTTGAACTCCAGGGCTTAAGTGTTCCCTCCTGCTTCAGCCATCAAGTAGCTGGAATTATAGGCATGCACCACCACACCTATATATATCAGAATTTAGATGAGGCCAAAGCTGTAATTGAAACATTTATTTATATATAACAATTAGAAAATTAATACCCATAGGAAACCATTTTTTAAACCTCTTTACCCTTGCCAACAATGTATTAATTAATAAAGCCCTTAAAAGAAGGAATAATCATATTTGGTTGTTCTGGGACTGGTTTTTTAAAAGAATTACCTTTCTCATTGAGCTGCCCTGTTGAAAATCAACAGAGCACAAGCTCTGTTAATTCACAATTTCCACATGTAGAAGAAGTCTACAAACTTTTCTGTGCCATTTGCTGTGGTCTAAACGTTTATGTCTCCCCAAAATTCATATATGGAAATCCTCATGCCCAAGGAGTTGGTTTTCGGAACTGAAGCAGAGGAAAGTATTACTGAGAGAGGGGCTCTCGTGAGTGGATTACTGTCCCAGCACAGCCCTTTCTGCCATGAGAGACTACAGTGAGAAGACGGTCGTTTACAAGAAAACAGGACCCGACCAGACATCAAATCTGCCCACTCTTTGATCTTGGGGGTCCCCAGCCCCCAGAACACTAGAAGGGAATTGTCTGTAAGCCACCCAGTTCATAGGACTTGTTATAGTAGTCCTCGTGGACTAAGACACCCCTGTGCCATGTGCTTTATTATTTCTCTAATAATCCAACTATTGATTATAACACATTTCAAAACTCATTATTGCAGGTCCTTTTCACTTACATATTTTTAAATCAACTTGTCAGTTTTTATGGAAAGGAAAAGACTTCTGGGATTATAAAGTGGATTGAATTGAATCTGTAGGTTAGTATATATTCACATTTAACACCATTAAGTCCACCAATCCATGACACATATTCCTCCTTTATTTAGTTCTCTGATTTCAGCAATATTTTGTAATATGCAGAGTTCAGGTCTTCCACGTATGCAGTGAAATTTATCCCTAAGAATGTAATAATTATGGCTAAGTATTCTTGATGAACAATTGAGAAAAAATTGTAATTACTGTTATGTAGCAATAATGTTTTTTGCATCTTAACTTTCCTGTTACCTAATTAAATGCCTTTGTGTTCTGGTAGTTTTTTTGTAGATTTCTTAGGATTTGCTATATTCAAAATCATGTTATTTGTAAATAATGCTGCTTCTTCCCATCCGATCTGAATATTCATCTCTTACTGTGCTTTCTAGGGCATCCAGTGCAATGTTGAAAGTGTAAGATTGGATGTCCTTGGCTTTTGTCTAATCTTGGTGTAGGGGGAACACTCAGTTATTTACTGTTAAAATTAGCTTTTGATTTTTCATAAATGTAAGAGAAAGGGATTCCCCATTTATCATATAATTGAATTTCATCTTGTCACGAGCTTTGTTTTCCAAATGAGATCATCATATGGTTTTTCTTGCTTTATACAGTGAATTACATTGACATTTTTTTGTTGCTTCAGCATTGTCTTACATAATGAAGGGATTCGTTGCTTTACTTTCATAATGCATATCTAATGACAGCGTAGTTTAAAGCTGATCCTTGTACAGGATCCCCCCCTTCCCACTCCCCAATTTCATGCCACCTCTGTAATTCCTCCATGTTACAAGTACAAAAGACCATACACATGTATTTTATTCATTGAAATTGCTAGATTTGTATGCCTAACTGGGTATATTTGAGCTTCTCATGGGCATCCAGTATACTCTACAGTATTGCACACCCGCCTTTTCCTCCCTCTCATCCCTTCCTTCCCCTCCCCTGCCTTGGTAGCTATAGTTCCCACATCTCATGTGTTACTTCAAATCTGGTGGGTCTGTTAAATAAACTAGACTAACTTTAGGCCTATCTTAGGTTTTACTCTAGCTTCCACATACGAGAGAGAACATTTGACCCTTAAGTCTCTGCATTCGGCTTGTTTCACTCAGCATGATTCTTTTCTATTTCCATCCATTTACCTGAAAAAGCCATGATGTCGTTCTTTCTAATAGCTGAGTAGAACTCCAGATCTACAGTTTTTCTGTTTTCCAGAAGGTCAAATGAATACAATAAATATAGCAGGTACACTTCGGTCCCGATTTCTTTCACTTGGCATAATGGACTTTTGGGTCATCCATTTTATCTATCGTCACATTCATTTTGTAAAGTAGTATCCCATTGTGTGTATGAACCACAGTTTGTTTATCCATTCATCAGATGATAGAAATTTGGGTTATTTTCAAGTTTTGACAATCATAAAGGCACTATCTGTATTTTCGTGTGGACAGTTTCATTTTTTTAGGAAATACCCATGAGTAGAAGGGTTGAGTCATATGGTAGGTATGTGTTTATAAGAAATTGATAAACTTTTCTAAAGTGGTCCTACCATTGTGTATTCTCACCCCCTGATGCACAAGAGCTTCAGTTTCGGTTGGTATTCATCTTCATCAACAATTGTATTATTAGTTGGTTTTTGTTGTTAATGATTCTAATAGGTATCTGATGGTATCTCATTGTGGTTTTATTTATTTATTTATTTCTAAAGAGAAAAGGACAGCAAGAGAGAGAGAGAGGGAATCAATTTTTTTTTCTACTGAGTTTTTCACATGGCTTTTGTTGCTCTGACACTTAGTTGTGTACGTGGGTGCTGGGGTTTGAACCCGTGTACTCGCACTTGCAAGCACCACAACCCTGTAACCCTGGGCCACTGCTCCAGCCCCTCATTGTGGTTTTAATTTACATTTCCCATTGCCTTATGATAGTCACTATTGTGTGTGTGTGTGTGTGTGTGTGTGTGTGTTACTAGGATTAAACCCAGGAGTACTTTACAACCATGCAGCCCTTTTTATTTTCTATTTTGAGACAGGATCTTCCTAAATTACCGAGGTTGGCTTTGAATTTGTGATCCTCCTGCCTCAATCTCCCAAGTCACTGGGATTATAGTCATGTGACACCATGCCTGGCCAATGTTCACTAATTTTTAAAGGTTTGACATTCATTTATCTTCTTTGGTGGAATATTTGTTATTTTTGCCCATTTATAATTGGGTTTTTTTCCCCACTGTTGAATTTTAAAGAACTCTGTACATTCCACATAAAAGTACTCTGTTGTAAAATATGTTTGCAAATATTTTTCACACTCTAATCTGTCTTTCTAATAACTTGTTGAGCAAAAGTATTTAATTTTTACATAGTCTACTTTGTCTGTTTACTTCATGGATAACGCTGTTGGTATTATATCTAAGAACTCTTTGCCTAACTCAAAGTCATGAAGATTTTTTTTTCCTGTTTCCTGCTCAAAGTTTTGGTTTTTTTTTTTAGATCTATGATCCATTTTGAATTTTTTTTCTTTATGACAAGTTCAAGGACTTCATATTTTTGCAATATGGTTGTCCATTTTTTCCCAACACTATTTGTTGAAAAGATTATCTTATATTCATTGTATTACTTTTGTGCCCTTGTCAAAAATGAGTCCTCTGTCTTCTGATAGATATCATTATGCCTATCACTGACCCAAGAAAAAATATATGTGTCAGAAATAAAGTATTACAGTTAATGATGGAAACTATTCAAGTTCTGGTTCATTTATGACTACTCTGTCAATTCCTGATTTCCTCCTTCGATGCTATATGATTTGAACCCTGTGGGTTCATGGTGTTTATCCTAGACAGGCAATAGCAGTGTAAATCCAACTATTCACAGTCCCAGCTTTCCTCCCTGACATTCCCCCTGAGGTGTTAGCTAATCAAACTACCATATGAGTTTTTATTTCTCCATCTTATTCCATTTTTATCACTTTATAGAACTTATTTTCATGGACTTTAAATGTTTTCTTTGTAGGGAAACTATCAAACATGTCTACGGATACTAAAATTTGGTATTATTAAAAGGAAATGACAGGGCTCAAACCAACTCTAATCCATAATCTGTCCAAGAACACAGTGCTTCAAATCAACTGTTTTAATCCCTTACTTATAAATATAAACTGGTAGCAATGGATCACTTGGAATTTGAAAGATAAGAAAAATAAATATGGGTAAAAACCACAAGGAAAAAAATTTTTTGAATTTTAAATTTTATAATATCAGAAAGTATGAGAACACAACGCATTATGAAATAAGGTTCCATTGAAAATATTAGAAGAGTGAAAAGAATTTTAGAACATTAAAACTATAATACAAATATATTAATAGAGAGATTGAAAGATAATATTGGGGGCTGGAGCAGTGGCTTGGTGGTTACAGTGCTTGCCCAGCATGCACCGTTGCTGGGTTCAAACCCCAGCAACCCACGTACTCAACTAAGTGTCAAAGCAACTTAAGCCATGTGAAAAACTCAATAAAAATTGATTCTCTCTGTCTGTCTGTCTGTCTGTCTGTCTCTCACTGTCCTTCTCTCTTTAAAAAAAAAAAAGAAAGATAATATTGGGGAAATAGCACTAAAATTGGGGGAGAAGATACACAAAGGAAAAATGAAAGAGAGAATCCTTATAAGATTTCCAGGAAATGAAAATATGAGTTACAGCTGTCACAAAAAGACAGCAGAGGAGATAAAAGGAGAATCTGCTCATAATTTTGTTGGGCATGCTGTGCTCACCTTTAATCCTAGCAACTCAGGAAACTGAGACAGGAGGAATGCAAGTTCAAGGCCAGCTTCAGCAACTTAGTAAGGTCCTATACAACTTAGCAAGACCCTGTCTCAAAATAAAAAAATAAAATGGGCTGGGGATGTGGCTCAGTGGTAAAGTCCCCCTGGGTTGAATACTCAGTACAAAACAAAACAAAAAAATTTGTAATTTTGGCCATAAGTGTGCCTTCAAGTACACGTCTGTATCTCTGGGAATAAATTTAGCAATATTCAAATTTTTTATTATTAAGAGTTTTAATAATAAACACAGTTTTTCAAGTTATTGAAAAATGCTGAAATCCCTTACTTAATAGTTGCTAACATACTATAGTATTAACCATTTGTTTTTGCTGAACCAAAGTTATAGACATCATAGTAATTGAAACTAAGTAGTTTGGCATGCAGATGGCTTTGGTTTCTTTTTAAATATTATTTGTGGGTTCCAGTATTCCTTAATTCAGTCTTTAAATTCATAGAGAAAGTTTAGCAAATATCCTTAAAAATGCAATACAGGAGCTAGAGTGGTGGCTCAGTGGTAACAGCGCTTGCCTAGCATGCGCAAGTACACGGGTTCAAACCCCAGCACCGCCTTCACAACTAAGTGTCAGTGCAATGAAAGCCATGTGAAAAACTCTGTGTTCCCAAAACTGCGTGTGTTATCTGGAGGTAAGGCCTTTGGGAGATAATTAGGTTTAGATGAAGTCTTGAAGGTGGCGCCCCCACAATTGGATTAGGCTCCTTATAAGAATAAGGAATGAGGGGGCTGGAGCGATGGCTTGGCGGTTACGGTGCTTGCCCGGCATGCGCAAGTACATGGGTTCAAACCTCATTACCCACGTGCACAACTAAGTGTCAGAGCAACGAAAGCCATGTGAAAAACTCAATAAAATTGATTCTCTCTCTCTCTCTCCCTCTCACTGTCCTTCTCTCTTAAAAAAAGAATAAGGAACGAGAGCGGACATGGTGACTCATGACTGTAATCCCAGAAATTTGGGAGGCTGAGGCAGGAGGATCACAAGTTCAAAGCCAGCCTCAGCAACTTAGGCCCTGAGCAACTTTGTAAGACCCTGTCTCAAAATAAAATATGAAAAAGGGCTGGAGATGTTGCTCAGTGGTTACACACCCCTGGGTTCAATCTCAAGTGCAAAAAAAAAAAAAAAAAAGAAAAGATAGTGACCTATCCATCCCCCCAACCTCCATCCCCACCAAAGAAAGACCTGTGAGCACACACAGTGAGAAGACAGTCATCTGCAAGCTAGAAAATGTGCCCCTGCCAAGAACTCAACAACCATCCTGGCATCCTGACTTCAGACTTTTTCAGCCTCTAGAACTATGAGAAATAAATGTCTATTTTTTTTAAGCCACCCAGTCTTTGGTATTTTTTAAGCCACCCAGTCTTTGATATTTTCTGAGAGCAGCCTGAGCTGACTTAAGGCAGAACTTGGTAGGTGCTAGAGATGGGTTTGAATGCAACAAACACCTAAAAAATATGGAAGTGCCTGTGGAACTAGGTGAAAAATATAGGTATGAGGAATCTGGGGATGTATGCTAGAAACATGCTGGGTTAGGAAAAGCCAAGATTGGTCACTGTGAAAGGACTTACATTGACTCTGCTTAGAGCTCAGAAAGAAGAGAGGAGAGCGGTAGAGAAAGTTTCCATCTTTAAGAGCACATAAATAATCAAGAACAAAATTTTGGTATAAATACAGATGGCAAAGGCCATTCTGATGAGGTTTCAGAAGGAAATATGGAAATGGAGAAAAGTCAGTCCTATAAAGTAGCAAAGAATTTGGCTGAATGATGATCATGGAGTGTTTTGTAGAAGGGAGAAGTGGATATTTAGCTTAGGAGATTTCTAAGCACAAGTGTTGAAGGAGCAGCTTGGGTCCCACTGATTATTCATAGTAAAATATGAGGAGAAATAAAGAAGCAATTGTTCAGCAAAACAAAAAAAGAAAAAGAAACGGAAACAAAGATTGTCCACATGTCACAAAATGAGAAAGTGTGTTCAGCAGAAAACGCCACGGGGATGGCCAGGCACCATTTGGGAAGATTAGTGAGTGTGAATGTTGGACTCAGATGTCACAGGTCTGAACTACAGAGCTATTCAGAACAAGCGGGTGCTGTTCTTCAAGACAATGGAAGAATGACCCTAAAGGTGATTAGAGAGCATCAGGGCTATCACCTTAGTCTTCAGGGGTGTCAACACCTCAATTTCCATAGGTCAGACTGCAGCTGCCCAGAGCCTAGAGAATGCCTAACTCCCACCCAGCAGAGTCTTGGGGGAAAGCCACACACAGGGTGCAACCCCTACCTGGAAGGCTCACAGAGTCACAGAAAGCAGAGCACTGAATTCATTCAATCAAAAGGGATTATTTTTAAAACTTCCAATGTTGTGGTATTTGCTTTGCTAGGTTTTAGAGTTGGTTGGATTGCCCCACCCCTTTCCTCATTTAGTTTCTTCCTTTAGGACTAGAACGTCTATCCTACCATTGTGTTTTGGAAGAACACAGCTTGTCAAATTTCACGGGTTCACAGGTAGAGTGGAGTTTTGCCTCAGGATAAGTCATACTTCCAAGTCTCACTCAAATCTGATTTTGGATGATATTTAGATGAGATTTTGGACTTGAGGATCGAGAGTTGATACTGGAATGAGTTAAGACCTTTAGGAGTAATACGGAATGATTTTATTTTGCATGTGAGAGGACATCAATTTTGGGGGGACCAGGGGCTAAACGTTATGGACTGAACATTTGTGCCCTCCAAAATTCCTGGGTGGAGGCCCTGATTACCAGTGAGATGGTATTTGGAGGTAAAGCTTTAAGGAATTAATTAAGCTTTAGATAAAGTCAAGAGTGTGGAGCCCTCATGATAGGCTTACTGCCCTTGAAAGAGAAGCTGGTATTCTTTCTCCCCACCATGCACCAAGGGAAGGCCGTATGAACCCAGAGTGAGATGGCAGATCTGAAAACTAGGAAGAAAACTGTCATTAAGAGCCCAGCCACACCAGCACCCTGAGCTCAGACTTCTAGCACCCTGAACTGTGAGAAATACACGCCTTCTGTTGAAACCCAGTCGATGGTGTTTTGCTACAGCAACCTGAGCTGACTAAGGTAAAACCGAAAACCTGGACTCTGCTAAGTTTTAGGTGATGTTTCTTCTAAACCAATTCATTCACAGTGCTAAAAAATATTTATAACTGAATTTATTTATTTTACATATATAAAGTGTCCATTTAGAAAATAATAACCATCAGATTTAGCTTTGGATTTATAATTTTTTTCCCTCTTGGACTGAAAGACTTCATTCCCAGTTTTCAAAGTTCCTTATCTGCTTTATTGTTACCACGTAAACAAAATCCTTTTAGAACAACATTACTAAGGTTACTACAAAAGTAAAAGTGCCAAGTGCTTTTAATTTTAAAATATTTGGAAATTATTAACATGTTCTATGCCATATTAAAAAAGAGAGAGAACGCCATGTTTTAGCCATCCTTACAAGACAAGATGGACCCCCACCTACTGTAGCTTACACACACGCCCACGTATGGAAGGGTTATTATGCATATGTGAGGTCTCTGGGGACAGCAAGCCAGGTGTATCAAGCAGGTCCCAAAGAAAGCAAGGAAAGGAAGCTGGCTGGGCGGTTCATTATGGTTGGGGGTGGGGGCACTTTCTTACCAGCTTGACCGGATGTGAGACACAAGAAGAAAGAGGTGAGACTTAAAAGCTGTGAGCAAACATCAAAAAGTAGAGTCAGGCTATTAAAGTGCCCTTCTGAAGCATAGTGACTAAACCATGCCGTTTTGTGTAACATAAGTTGAACTTGTTAGCAGTCATTATAGCACAGCAGGAAGCCTGAAGCCGGTCAAGGTGAAATTCCCACCTCAGTCTCAGGCAAGCACCCAGCAGGGGTATTCATGGAAGTAAGAAGAGTATTTGGTCACTGTAATGTCTGGGATTCTGAAAGGGACAAGTGCCTTACTGAGGCCTGGTCTCATGGCTTTAGTACATGGAGGGGTGTGTGTAACCCTGGTAAACACTTTAGTATGTAGGTAAGAGATTCTCAGAGCTCTTTATCCCACAGTGGGACCCATTTGGACAATGGCCTAAGAGTCTGTTGAACTTTCTATCCTGAAGCCAAGTATAACCTCAACATCACTGGGACCGGGGAATGGGGAGCTTGCTGATGACAGGTCACCTTTCTCACCATCTACCTCATCCTCATTTATTACCCAAAGCCAGCTGAAATCCACGCTGGCAACTGCTGGGTCCTCCAAACTAATTTCTAAAGTTGCTCCTGGCTGCACAGTGGACCTCCTTAGTGCTAGGCATGCCTCGCCAGGATTCTCCCTGTGCCTCCCATGAGCAAACCTGCAGCAACGATAGATGCCAAACGTGTGGCAAGTGAGGAATAAAAGGATATTTACAAAGTATTTTCCAAACCCAACCGTGATTTTAAAATAAATGAAAAAGCTCGGCAAATCAGACAGAAATAGAAGGGAAGTCCCTCAACCTGATAAACGACAACTACAAAAACCCCAACAAGCATCCTCAGTCATAATGGTGAAAGACTGAATGCTTTCCACCTAAAATCAGGAACAAAGTGTGGATTTCTGATCACACCACTCTCACTGCAACTTGAAGTCTAGCCGCTGCCACAAGGAAAGACAGGAGGGACATCATACAAGTATCTTCCCTGACCACAAAAGGGTAAAGTTAGATGCCAACAGCAAAAGAAAAAATAGACACTTCACAAATTTATAGAAACTAAAGAACACACTCCAGCATTCAATATACCAAAGAAGAAATCACAAAGGAAGTTATAAAATACTTCAGATGAAGGAAAATGAAACACAACAATCAAAACTTACAGGGTACCCCAAGAGCAGTGCCAACAGGGAAATTTATAGCTATAAAACTTACACTGAAAAAGAAGAAAGATCTCAAATAAGAAAAAAATCTAACTTTACAACTTAGGGGACTAGTAAAATAAGGAAAACTAAGTCCAAAATGAGAAGGTGGAAGGAAACAATAAAGATTAGAGGAGAGAGAACTAGAGAATGGAAAGACGGCAGAGAAAACAACAGAACCAAATGTTGAGTGTTCAAAGATTCTTTACTTTTTTTTTTTTTTAAAGAGAGGGACAGTGAGAGAGAGAGGGAGGGAGAGAGAATCCATTTTTATTTAGTTTCTCATGTGGCTTTCGTTGCTCTGACACTTTGTTGTGTACGTGATGCTGGGGTTCAAACCCATGTTACTCATGCATGCCAGGGAAGTGCCGCAACCACTGAGCCACCACTCCAGGCCCTGTAAAAGGATATTTTTAAAATTGACAAAACTTTAGCTAGTTTAAGAAAATGATTTGAATTACTAAAATTAGAAATTAAAGTGGTGATATTACTATTGATGCTACAGAAATAAAAACATTACAAGAGAGTACTATGAACAATTGTATAGTAACACATTGGATAACCTAGATGAAAGGGATAAATTTCTAGAAACAGAAAATCTACCAAGACTGAATTATGAAGAAATAGAAAATCTGAATAGACTAACAAATCATAAAGAGAATAAAAAAATTATACTCCCCCCCAAAAGGACCTGAACCTAACAGCCTGAGTAATTCTACCAAACATTCAAAGAATTAACACCAATCTCTCTCAAACCTTTCCATAAAATTAAAAAAAGAGGGAACACTTCCTAAATCATTCTATGAGACCAGAATTGCCCTGATACCAAACACCAAAAATACTTTAAGAAAACTATCAACCAATATCTCTTATGAAAAATGATGCAAAAAACTAGGAAACCAAATTCAGGAGCACATTAAAAACCAAATTCAGGAGCACATTAAAAACCAAATTCAGGAGCACATTAAAAGGATGACACACTATGTGCAAGTGGAATCTATTCCCAAAAGGTAAGGATGGTACAATATACGAAAATTAATTTAGCACACTATTATCAATGGAATAATGGGATAAAAAACACATCGTTGCATTTGATGCATAAAAAGTATTTGACAAAATTCTATACCATTTTATGATTTAAGTTCACAACTAAAAATCATACTCAATGAAATACTTAAAGCCTTTTGATTGGTAGCAGGAAAGGATGCTATCTTCTTGTACTTCGACACAGCACTAGAAGTTGTAGTCAGTGTAATTAGGCAAGAAAAAGAAATAGAAAGGCCCCAAAATTGGAAAGGAAAAAATAAAGCTATTTGCAGATGATATTATCTTATATGCAGAACATGCTGAAGTGCTACACACACACACACACACACACACACACAAACACAAACCCATTAGGACTAATTAATTCAGCAAAGTAGTGGGATTAAAAAAAATCAATACAGAAAAATGGGTTGCTTCTGCTCTACACTAACGATAAACAATCCGAAAAGGAAATTGTGGCAACAATTTCATTTATAATAGCATTAAAAACAAAATACCAGGAATTATGATGGAATTCTTTCAGTGTTAAAAAGGAAATTCTGACATATGATACAAACTGATGAACCTTGAAGACATTACACCAAGCTAGCCACAAAAAGACAAATGCCTATGATTCCACTTACATGAGGGGAATAATTTGAGTGGATTAAGTAGTCAAATTCACATGAAAACAAAAAATAATGGTGGTTATTACTCTCCAGGGGCTGGGAGAGTGGTGTCATGGTTTGGATGTGAGGTATCCTCCAAAAGCTCATTGTGACACAAGAAGACTTAGCAGATTTTGAGAGCCTTAACCCAATCAGTGAACTAATCCCCTGATAGGGATTAACTGGGTGGTAACTGAAATCAGGTAGGGTGTGGTGGAGGTGGGTCATGGGGGGCGTGCCTTTGGGGTGTGTATTTTGTATCTGGTGAGTGGAGTTCCTCTCTGCTTCCTGATGTGATGCCTGGAGCCACTTCCCTCCACTGAACTCTTTAGCCATGATGTTTTGACTCAGCTCAAGGCCCAAGGAATGGAGCCTGACTTCTATGGATCGAGAGCCCTGAAACCATAGGCCCCCAAATGAACTTTTCCTCCTCTAAAATTGTTCTTGTCAGGTCTTTTGGTCTCAGCAGTGAAAAAGCTGACTTACACAGGTGGGGAAAGAGAATGGGGAGTTATTATTTAATTAATATTGATTTCAGTTTTGCAAAATGAAAACAATTCTGGAAATTGATGGTAGTAATGGTTGCATAGCAATATGAATATACTTAACACCAATGAACTATATACTTAAAAATGATTAAAGCAAATTGTGTGGGTATCTTAAAAAATTTAAATAAACCAAAAAATTGTGGTACATTCATCCAATAGGGCACTGCTTAGCAGTAAAAGGTACGAACCATACATGCACACAGCACAGAGATTCTCAAAATAATTACACTTTCACATACAATCATTCTCTCCTGTTGAAATCTAAAATAACTTAGGTCAACATAATTGTTTTTTTAAAAAGAGATAATCATGGAGTATAAAAGAAATCAGACCCAAAAAAGAGTATATAGACATTTTATGATTCCAATTATATACAAATCTATAGTGGAAAAAAAGTTCACAAATTTATAGTGAAAAAAAAAAAGGTAAATCTATGGCTTCCCTGGAGAGGGAAGAAGGTATTTTGCAGAGGCATGAGGTAGCTCTACGGGTGATGCACGTGTTATCATCGTGATTATGATTTGGTTCCCTGAGTAAATACATTTTAAAATCTATCAAATTGTGTGCATGAGATATGTATAGGTCAATCATTGCATGGCAATTATATTTTCACAAGGCATTAAAAGAAATGGTTGTGCATAAAGATCTGACCACCCATTTCAGAAAACAGAAGATTTCACAAACTTTATACTAACTCTGCCACCTCTCTCCTTATGCCTTGGCAGCAAAGAACATGACATCCCCGGAGAACAGGATCCTTTCTCTTAGTTGAAAGGCCAGCAACAGCTTTGAGATGCCTTGTGCATGGAGCCTATCGTATTCCACAAACTCTTTCCATTATTCGCTCTGGCAGTAAACTTATTTGTAGGACAGACATTGGAAGAGTCTGAGAATTTTGCCAAACCCTGAATTCTGCCCAACCAAATTCAAAAGAAGCTTGCGGGTGCACTTGTAGAGTCGATCCATTCCTGGTTTGTGATACTCTCACCTATTCTCTGAAATCACACTCCAGAGAGCTGTACAAATGATGGGTCCTTCTGGGCTCGGCACATCTCAGAGAGACATCAGGATAGCAGGTGCTGAACTTCAGGCACCAGTTAAACAGCAACTGCTTAACAGTGCTAGGGGATAAGAGACACAATTCCTATTGCTCCTGGGTGCACCAGATGTTGTCAGAACTTCCCCCTCCTAAGGATAATGCAAACAGACCCCTAAAATCGATAGCATGCACACTGCAATACAGGACCCAAGCCATTCGATCTTTCCTTGGCATCCTTGGTAGCAACGCAGGAGGCCAAATCTGGACTGAGAGCCGTTCTTTGCCATCGCACTTCCTCTTCTGGGGTAGTAAATTGGAGGCACACAGAACAGCCATTCATCCCTTTAGTTTAGTAGACCTTAGCTCTATTTTTATCCCACTCCTCACAGTGATCAGAACACAGAAGTGTAAAGGTGGCTTTATCAATAAGACCCTTATTGCCATACAAAACAGAGCCATGTTCAGTAGGTAGTTGGGTTGAGCCACATGGAGGGTGGCTAAGTCCATCACAAGAAGCACATTAAACCAAAATCTCTGAAGGAGAGAAATCTGCTAGCTGCCAGTAGACCCCCACTCAGGTCTTCATGGCCAAAGATGGGTCATGTCCACAGATAGATCAGTTCTAGGGGAAGGGAATGACATCTTCCCATTGCCTCAAGCGACTGATGATTCTTGCCAGGGAGCAGAAAGAGGTCTGTGTTCCTGAGGGCTGTGGAGAGGCTGATGTTTACTCAGGAGGCCTGCCAGTGGTAGAGCTTGTCATAAATCCTAAAATCCACAATCAGAAAATGCAATTTAGCTCCTGAAGGCTTCCACCACATCCAGCATTCACAGGGCATCTCCCAGTGTGAATAACTGGGTGCATAAGGTTCAACCTCTGGCTCACAGCTCCTCATAAAGCCCACTCTCGGAGCTCCTCTCTGGTGTGTGCTGCTGTGTGGAACAAGGAGGGAGCGCATCCTCTGCACTCCTTTCTCTGGTGTGGATTTTCTGATGCCGGATGAGGGTAGGCCTTTGTCTGAAGCTTTTCCCACATTCGCTGCACTCGTAAGCCCTCTCTGGTTTGCGAACTTTCTGGTGCTGTCTCAGATTTGACCTCTGTCTGAAGCTTTTCCCACATTCGCTGCACTGGTAAGGTCGTTCACCAGTGTGAAGCCTCCGGTGGTTATTGAGGCTGGAGCTTTGGTTAAAGAATTTCCCACACTCACTGCACTGGTAGGGTCGTTCGCCAGTGTGAAGTCTCCGATGGCTGTTAAGACTGGAGCTTTGGCTGAACAATTTCCCACATTCGCCGCACTCGTAAGGCCGTTCACCTGTGTGAACTCTCTGATGCTTCATGAGGTCAGAGCTCCGGCTGAAGGCTTTCCCACATTCCCTGCAGCTGAAAGGTCGTTCACCAGTGTGAACTACCTGGTGCTGAACGAGACTGGCGGTGTGGCTGAAGAACTTCCCACATTCGTTGCACTTATAAGGTCTTTCTCCAGTGTGAACTCTCCGATGTTTAACCAGGCTGGAGTTGCAGTTGAAGGATTTCCCGCATTCCCTGCACTCATGAGCACTCCAACCAGTGTGAACCCGCTTATGATGAATGAGGTTGGAGTTCTGGCTGAAGAATTTCCCACAGTCGCTGCACTCGTATGGCTTTTCACCAGTGTGAACCCTCTTATGCTGAATGAGGTTGGAGCTTCGGCTAAAACATTTCCCACAGTCACTGCACACGTGAGGGCTTTCACCAGTGTGAACTCTCCGATGTTTTACAAGACTGGAGCGTTGGCTAAAGAATTTGCTGCATTCACGGCACTCGTAAGGTTTTCCTCTATTGTGAACTCTCTGGTGTTGAAAGAGGCTCGTGGTATGGCTAAGGAATATTCCGCACTTGCTGCATTCGTAAGGCCTTTCTCCAGAGTGGATTCTCTGGTGCTGAACAAGAGTGGATTTGTCACCGAAAAATTCATTGTCCCTAAATTCACCGCTCTTGTTATGTCTTTGCGCAGTTTGAAATTGCACGGCACCTGCAGTGCTCCTGGGTGGCTCCTCCATACTGGGAGTGACTCGATGCTGCAGAAAGCCTGATATGGCCACAGCTACAAAGTCCTTCCTGCCCTCCCTGCTTGTGAAAGGCCTCTCTGCCATGTGATCTCTGCAGGTCTTCACAGGAGAGGCCCCGCCTTCCTCCCGTCTGATAGGCTTGTCTGCATCCTGCTGCACCTGTTGCTGGAGAGGATTTGCCTTGAACTTGAACCCTCTACAATTCACCTCTCACATGTATGACTTCAGCATGGGATATGTTGTCTGGTGTTCAGCCAGGTGAAAAGTATCTTTCAACTGCAGGCCACATGTGTCACGAGGGTACGTCTTCTGGGTAGACAGAGCTGCCTTGGTATCCCTGTCCTGTGAGACTCCTTCTATAGAAACACTTTGCTCTTTATCCTCCGTTCCATGGCAAAAATCTGTTAAGAAGAAAAATTCTGGTGAAATTTATATAAACTTTGATGGAAATACCCTATTACATACGCTTGTCTGATCCGGGAATGAGTCCATAGAATTACTGGCAAGATGAAAAGCCTCAAGGCAGGGTACAGAACAGCCGGCACGCTCTGCCATACTGTGCCTGGCTGGGTCACAAGACACGAGGCCTCATCAGAACAAGAATACAAGGATAGGGTGCAGCACAGGGTGGAGAGGCAGCGTCTCCAACTCACTTCCCTCCGAAGGCCCTTCAGCGTGGCCATGGCTGCTGCAAACCTTTGAAGGCCATGCAGCAGGTAGGAAGGGCCAGGTGGGGCAAAATTTGATTACAACTGAGTACTTAAAGGACTTAAAGGGGACGTGCATATTTCAGGACTTACTAAAAGGAGTCCAACCCTGGAGAATGGAATGCTGCAGAGAAGCTGAGGCAAGAATAAGACATGGAGGCAGGAGGACAGCAAGTTCAAAGCAATTTGGTGAGATCCTGTCTCAAAATTTAAAAAATAAAATTTAAATTAAAAAAGGCTTGGGATGGGACTCTGTGGTTAAGCACCTCTGGGTTCAATCCCTGGTATACAGAGAGAGAGAGGAGAGAGTGAGAGGGAGAGAGAAGAGAGGTGGGGGAGAGAGAGAAAGACATGGAAGCCAGAAGATGGGGCCCAGCCAGAGTCGAGATGCCAAGTGGGCAAGGGGTCAAGAATGGGCAAGGAAAGTTAGAGATGAGCATGGCCACTGACTGTGGCACCAATGATGACTCTATGGAAACATAGAGGACATCACATCCTCCCCAATCTCACCTACCAGGGCCGGGCCTGCCATCGGCCCCTCTTGCCATGGCTGAGGTCATATCCACGCTGTCAGGCACCCAGGGCTCTTTTCCCATATTCAACTGGGAAACTATGTGGGACCTGAAAGATGTAAGTCCTAAGGAAAAGACAGGGAAGGTCAGCGGCCAGCACCTATCTAGGGGCACTAACCAGCAACAGATCACAGAAAACTGAATATTACAAAAGAGCACACAGGAAGCCTAGCAGGAGCATCCTGGTGCGTGGGTAGTAACCACATGAGCAGGAGCATCCCTGTGCCCAGGTAGTAACCACATGAGCAGGAATATCCTGGTGCGCAGGTAGTAACCACATGAGCTTTGGGAATTTCTGGCACTTAGGCACAGGAAACATCAGCAAAGGATAGGAATAGAACCCACACCACAGAACTGTCAAGAGAGCTGGATGATCCCCCAGGTGGGGCGTGGCCAAAGCAGATGGCTCTACCAGGCTGACTGCCAGACTCCCTCTGCCTGGACCCTTCCCTGCAAGGCTTCAGGCAGCAGGTGTGAGGCTGACCACAGCTCTGCCCAGAACCTACAACACACACACATGGGAAAGTGGAGGCAATACCAGTGGTCTGGCTATAAGAAGGAAGAGCTGTCTCTTGGGCAAAAGGGACAGGAAGAGATAAGCTCAGGACACCAGCAGGGTGTGATGCCCTTACCCAGAGAGGCTGTGAGTGCAAAGTTCTCCAGCATCACATCGCAGTACAGGAGTCTCTGAGCCTCATCCAGCAGCCCCCACTCCTCCTGGGAGAAGTAAACAGTCACGTCCTCAAAGGTCACACAGCCCTGCCAGGATGATAGAGTCCATTCCATGAGCAGCCACTCTCTGCAGCATGCCCTGCCCATCTCCTGCTCATGCTCCTCCCCAGCTCCAAGAAGACAGCAGGCCCTGGCTCCTGTCTGCTCTTTTCTCATGTCCCACCTGACCACTGTGTCAGCACACAGGCAGCTACAGGGCTGTGGGCACAGGGACACCATGTAGGCACTGGGCCTGGATTGTAGGGCAGCCCCCTCCTCAATCTGCCCCTTCCTCTAGTGCCATCAATGCCATGCTTCTCAGGCAGAAATGAAAGAGGGCTCAGTCTTCTCCCTCAGTCCCCACTGTGGAGCCCTGGGGCCAACTGCTCACTCCCATGAGCCCTTCACTCCTTGAACCGCACCTTCCTCACAGCTCTGGACCTCTCCACCCCATCCTCATCGTCACAGCCACCTTCTCCCCATCCCCGTCCACATCCCAGCCATCTCCATGGAGGCCCTGCACACGGCACCCGGACAGTGCTTCACATATCCGACCACGACCCCATGCTTGACCCCATGTTACCCTACGCCGCGGATGGTGCCCACTGCCAGGGCCAACCTCACCCCTGCTTTTGAGGCCTCCACCCAGAGCACACAGATGAGATGTCAGATACACTGGGCCCTCTTCTGGGCTGTACATGCTGTCCCTTGATCACTCACACTCTCAACAGCCAATCCCTCCGGTCCTCCTACCGTCACACTGTAGTCCAGATCTTGAACAAAGTCCCGTCTGTTGAAGGCCTGGTTCCCAGCCTGTGGTGCTACTGGAAGGTGGTGGAAGCTTTAGGAGGTGTGGCCTCCTGGAAGGAAGTTAGGTCCCTGGGCGCCTGTCCTTGAAGGCCCCTCCTCTCTTTTAGCTCCCCAGCCACCATGAGGTGACTGTGTCACCTCTTCCACAAGTACCCGCCGTGATGTACTGTGTGTACTATGTATGTGTCCAAAGCAACAGGGCTTAAGCCATCATGGACTGAAACCTCTAAATCCAGGAGGTGGGGGCTGGAGCAGTGGCTCAGCAGTTACAGTGCCTACCTTGCATGCACTAGTACGCGGGTTCAAACCCCAGCACCACGTACACAGTGAAGTGTCCGAGCAACACAAGTCTGTGAAAAACTAAATAAAACTGATTCTTTCTCTCTCTCTCTCTCTCTCACTGTCCCTCTCTTAAAAAAAATATAAAAGAATAAAAGCAGGAGGTGCCTCAAACCTTTCCTCCTTTTCAATTGATTATCTCAGAATTTTGTTGTAGCTAACTAATACACCCCATAGCAAAGACTACTGCTGGCGACACTTCCAACTAATCTAATTTACCCCTGAGCTCATTCCCTGGCCTGACTGAAAACCCCCAGGCTCCATCAGGGGTCGCTACAAAAGCCTTGTAAGAACTGAGGGATGAATAAGCAGCCCATGCCGCACCATAGCATTACTTCCCTGACAACCAAGCCTCAGTATCCACCTCCCATCCATGCCCCAAGGAAGATGGGACCAGCTGCCAGGCCCTCTTATCCCTACACGGCACCCCCACCACCATGACCACCACTCTTCCTCATCCATGTTTATGATGCCAAACAAGCCAACACCTTCCCCCGACAGCGCTGTCACCACAACCTGAAGATTCACCCTTTTATTATTTTTTTTAAAGAAAGAGGGACAGTGAGAGAGACAGAGAAAGAGAGAAACAACTTTATTCAGTTTTTCACATGGCCTTAGCCGCTCCAATACCTAGTTGTGTACGTGGTGCTGGGGTTTGAACCCGCGTCCCCGTGCTTGCAGGCAAGCGCCGAAACCGCTGAGCCACCGCTCCAGCCCAGATTCACCCTTTTAAATCTGACACTTGTCCAGGCACAGATGCCACAATTTGGATGTTCTGTGGACAAATGAGAAAAGCGAAGGCTATTTCTTCAGGGCTGGCTGGAGCAAGGGAGTAAGCCCCCTTGACAAGGGTTTGGCAGAGCCTCAAGGGCAGGCAGAGGAGAGGGAAAGCTTCGTAATGGAGAGAAGGGAAAGTTGCGGTGTGCCTTGACTGGAGGCAGGGGGCTCCGGGGGACGCTGTTTAGGAGCAGGGCAGGGACTTGTCAGGGAAACATAGCTTTCTGTGTTTGGTCGTAAGCTGGGCACAGGAACAAGACCTTAGCGTTGTCAGTTATTAAACGGAGCATGGCCTGAACATGTGGCCAATTGTTATGAAGTTTGTATTTAACCAGCTGGACTGTCATTGGAGTTGGCAATCTGGCTTCCTGCAAGCCTGCCTGGCAGCACCCTGACTTCCTGGGGGGGTGTATTATAAATGAGGGGGTTGGTCTCCTGGGCAGGTTGAGGGTCACAACTCTATTTCTAACATATTGTCTGGCCATTATCCAGTTTGCATACTGTCTCCCATGATCTTAATTTACACCTCCCCTCCCCCAGAACATGCAGCTGTGGGTTATCCACCCACGTCTCAGGAACACGGAGACTCAGCATGGCTGAAACCCAACCTGCCATTCCCACTGAAGATTCCCATTAAAAACAACTGTCCATCCTCTCAGCTGCTAAAGCCCAAACCTAGGGAGTCACGCCTCCTCTTTCTCACCTTCCCAAGGAAAGTCCTGCAGAGCCCGATTTAAAAGACAGATCCAGGCTCCGCCTGCAGTTCTTCTACCTGATCTGGCTACCTGCACCACGGCACGGAGTATTGCAGTGGGCTGCTCCTTGGCCTGCCTGCCTCCATCTTCCCTCTCTGCTCTAAATCCTCCAAGGCTCCCTGCACCTTCAGAGAATAGCAGCGCAGGGTTTCAGTGTGCCTTCTGGGTCGTTTGTCAGTCAGGTCTCAGCAGACACAAGAAGAGTGACAGAAGTTTCCCTGGACATTCACAATTCAGTGTAAGCACACACCACTGCCACCACCCCTCACAAACATTTGTACATGAAGGTCCCTGTGAGCAGGAAGTCCATCCTCCCTCACCCTTCAGAGTTTAGAAAGGGGGAAAGCACTCTATATAATCCCTGGCCTGCGTTCAGGACCCTAGATCTGGAAAGAATTTCCCTGCCCCGCAGAGTTCTCTGCCTCAAGCAGGGAGAAGAGCGCCACTTGTTCTATGTTGGCCCCAGGAACAAGAGGGTGGGGATCCCAGGGCAGTGGGTCGGATGCCCACCCACTCACCTGCGCTGGATCCATCCACGCCCCTGCAGCCATCGCAGCCTGGGAAAGAATGGGATGGTCAGGGGCTGGTGACAGAGGTGGCTCTTAGGGCTCAGTCCACCACCACCCACCCTGCCAAACCCGGGATGAGACCAGTTCGGCGGGTCACAGCGGGTGCAAAGGCGGGGCGGAGGGTCCGAGCTTCCCCGCCCTCCCGGCGCCGGCCCGTAGAGCTTCCAGGGCAGCGGCAGCCGCCAGGCCCCACCTTCCGCACCCGGTCCTGGGTCCTCGGCTGCGGGGCCACTGCGCGGCCACCGGGAAATGCCTTGCGGGACTGTTGCGCAGGAAGTTCCGTCCTCAGCCTCCGCGGCCAGACGCAAGGCCCCTGTCCTGCAGTCACTGGCCGGGTGCCAGCCACTGACGCACTGGCACAGCCTCGGGGACCGAAAGTCCGCGTCCCGCGGCGACTGGAGGGGGCGGAGCCTCCAGAGGTCCCTCCCCCGGGCCGCGGGGGCCTGTTTCCTCTTAAAGGGACCGGCCCTAGGTGACCACCTGGGACACGGCCAGGTACACCGCGCCCGCTGCCATCCAACCGCTGTGGGTGTTGCTGAGCCCCTTCACCTCTCACTCAGGGACCTAGATTCACATCGAAAACTGGCGGGGTCTTTGTGTATAAATACTAAATGTCCTAATTCAGTACTTTACAGACCAGTGACAACGGCATCTGCTGGGAATTTGTTAAAATGCAAGTTGGAGACAACAACCCAAACTTAAGGACTCACAAAGTTTAGGGATGGGGTTGAGCTTTCAATGCCTTGACAAGCCTTGCGGGAGGACTCCATTTTCCAGTTTGAGAACAAGAACTCTTTAAAATCCAGGATAGAGAAAGGGAGAGATGGCTCTACACTTCTCACAGGTAACAGGGTACGTAGAAGGTACATTATTCCTGCTTTATCTAGAAGTTATTGCTGCTGCCGTCATCATCATCATCATCCCAAGATCTACAGACAGTGTAGTGGAGGACAGTAAGAGACTCTTCTTGGCAAGCTGTCTGTCAAAATATAAAATGTAATGCTAACTCAGAAAGTAGCCTTATACGTTCCTCTGCCAGGAACCTCAGTGAGACCTTCTACCTGAAGGCAAATTGACCTTATCAGCTCCAGGACCGCCCCCAGGTCCCTCTTTTCAATTGTAGAAGTTGGACTCAGACAGTGGAGATGAAGTCTAAACTTAATTCTGTGCATTTACTGTGTGCCTGAGCCAATGGAAGCAGGGAAGTTTGTTATTTACAAAGGAAAAATACTAACTTTACGGTAAGAAGCCCAGCAACCGCCACCTTAACCATCGCGGGCAATGTCATGCTAACGTCTTGGAACCCTTGCTCTGATGCACCCAGGAGGGCACATCATTCCACTCCTGAGGCATCAGAACCTCCGTCAAATCAAAGGAGAACATCAGACAGCCCAGATGAGAGAATGCTCTACCAAATACCTACACTCTTTGAAATGTCAAGGCCATGAACAATAAGGAAGGTCCGAGGAGCTCTCTCAGATTGAGGGAGACTAAAGCAACAAGGAGAAGCAAAGGCACCGTGGGATTTTAAACAGGACATTAGCTGGTGGAGCTCTAGAGTCTGGAGGTTGATGAATAGTATGGTACTAATGTGAATTCTTCAGTTTAATGTTTTTGTAGTTATGTATGATTAGGGAAGCAGACTGCAGGGTACATAGGAACTCTCAGCATTCTTTTTCTTCCCCTTCTGTAAATTCTAAAAAAGTTTTTTTTCAGGGCTGAGGACCAAACTCGGGGCTTTGCGCATGCTAGGCAAGTGCTCTGCCACTGAGCTAAATCCCCATTCCCTTCTAAAAAAATTTTTTTTAAAGAAAGAGGGGACAGGGAGAGAGAGAGACAGAAAGAATCAAATTTTATTTAGTTTTTCACATGGCTTTCATTGCTCTGACACTTTATTGCGTACGTGGTGCTGGGATTTGAACTCACATACTTGCGCATGCCAGACAAGCACTGTAACCGCTGAGCCACCGCTCCAGCCCCTCTAAAATGGTTTTAAAGTAAAGTGAGATATAGAAAAAGAACATTTCCAGAAAGCATGCTTGTGGGTGAGGAGAGGATTGGTGGGGCCACATAAAGAGGGGATGATGGGGTAGGGGGAGGTTAGGAAGGTCATAAGGAAATCTGGCTAGGAGGTTCTGAAGGTGAACAGTAAGGGAAGTCACCCAGGAGAATTCTGGAGCTCCGAGGACCTGAGGATTGAGATTTGGGAGTCATTGATCTCTAGGATAAACACCAGAGGAGTGAAGGAGAGGACTAGGGAGGGTGGAGAGAGAGAGCAGCAAGGAAAGCCAGACTGAGCTGTAAGGAATAACATTGTCTAAACACAGGTACATTGAGTGTTGTAGAAAATAAGAATCCATATTCATGGGGCTGGAGCAGTGGCTCAGCAGTTACGGTGCTTGCCTGGCATGTGCGAGTCCTTGAGTTCAAACCCCAGCACCACAAACACAATGAAGTCTCGGAGCAACAAAAGCCATGTGAAAACCTAAATAAAAATTGACTCTCTCTTTCTCTCTCTCTCTGTCCTCTCTCCTTAAAAAAAAGAATTCATATTTGCTTACAGATGGTAAAGAATTCAAATATACAGACACTCTTCCCCCATAGACAGCTAATTGCTTAGCACTTTCCAGCATACCACTGTGTGGGATTCATTCAACTAGCCCTCTATTAGTAAACATTTAAATTTTTTTCAATATTTTTTAAAGAGAGAGGGACAATGAGAGAGAGCGAGAGAAAGAGAGGATCAATTTTATTTAGTTTTTCATGTGGCTTTTGTTGCTCCAAGACTTCATTATGTACAAGGTGCTGCGGATCGAACCCGCGTCCTCACTCATGCCAGGGAAGCGCTGTAATCACCAAGCCACCGCTCTAGCCCCTCTTGTCCTCCTCTTTAACACCACTTTCTAAGAGTGCCTGAAACATAGCAGACACCCAATCAATCAATAAATACTTGTAATTATTTAAGTCAAAGTCAAAATGTTAAATATTTGAGCATTTAAGTTAAGTCAAATCTGCAGACACATTGTCTCCTGAAACCATTAACCTCTGTTGCAGTGTTGCTTTACTGTATGCCAGGATCCCCCAGACTATGTGCCTCCCATTTCCCCTAGAAAGACTCACTCTGAGCATTTCCCCATGGAGCACGGAAATTTCTCGCAGGATGAGAAAACTACTGATAGGCTCTCTTTACGCAAAGGCCTCTGGCTGGCAAGAGCAGCATGGCTCCCAGCGCAGCTGCCTGCAGTTACTCTGCGGTCTGTAGACTGGTACCTGAAGTGTCTCCAGCCTCGTCGACTGAGGGGTGGTGACTAAGGTATGCTTAGCTCCACAAGAGAGAAAGCATCCTCTTCTGTGTTTGGTTATGGAAACCACTGGGCATGTGACGCCATCTTGTATTTGAGAACGAAAGCAGGTCTGTCTTTCCATAGTGAGCTGTGCTGGGTTCAGATTTAAAATGTAATGTGTGAAGACAAAAGGAAAGACAGATGGTTTGAAGGCAGTTTTTGTAGGGAAAACAACCTACATTGTTACATAATACAAGGGGGTGGTGTGGGAGCAGAGAGGAGATGAGCAGAGAGACCAAGCAGAAATAACCCAGGTGACCTCAACTTTATTCTGCTTCAGAATGTCCTCCTTCCAACCAAACTGAGCCCAGAAATCTACCTGGGCTCCTCCTGCATTTGGCCTTCTCCAATCGAGAGTTCCTTGATGGGTTGTACTGGGCAAAAGTTCTCAGATTTCCAAAGTTGAGAAGCATAAATAGCACCTACCAGGGGATCCTAGCTCAAGCTGCCAGAAAAAGAGAGGCAGGAACTTGAATGAGGGAAAGTTCCTGACTGGGAGGAAGTGGCTTTTCCTGCCCACCGGAAGAACCAGTGCATCCTGAGGAAGCCGCAAGTTTTGCAGAGCCTGAGCTCAGCCCTGCCCAGAGGGTAAGTAACTGAATCTGGGGCTGATGGATGTGGAAGATTACCAAAGGCCATTCAGTCAGGCAGCAAACCCGTGCTCACAGTTTCGAAGTTTACAAGCTCCTTTATGGGGAAGAAGTATATAGACTTGGCCCTTATCAGAACCTAGCGTCTAGGGCCCTTATCAGAAAATTCTTGCAGTGAGTCCCTTCAATTCAGTCCATAAAGGCCACCTATCCGAAAGCCAGGGGGTCATTTTCCGCTTGGAAAATGTGTCCCTGCAACCATTTCAACAATCTCCTTGATCTGTTGAGGTCTGGATCCTTTCTTTCTGTGTTCTATACCCTCCCTTTCAGCCTTTTCCCCCCTTTCAGTGACATTCAGGGATGGAGAGTGAAGTAGAGGATTTAACTGACTCAGAAAAGAAGCAGACACAGGCTCCAGGGCAGAAGGTTCTATGGGGATGAGGACAGGACTCCAGTGTTCCACAGTAGGTCAACACCAGGAGTGAAGCCAGTGGGTGCAGGATGTAACAGAAATACATAATTCATGTGGATTCAGGCTGGCTCACTGGTGTGTGTTTGGGGGTGGGGAAGGCGGTGGGTATTGGACACAGGTTAGCCTGAGTATGACAAAGAATGGTTGAAAGGTGGATAGAGGAGGGTGAGGTGTGATCCGTGACTGCGTAACAAACCATCCTAAGACACAGTGGCTTGAGACAGCGTACGTTTGTTAGGTCTCCGTTTCTCTGGATCAGGAACCCAAGCACAGCTTTGCAGCGCCCTGTGCCTCAATCAAGCCAGGACTGATGTCTCATCTCCAGGCTTAACAGGAGGGAGTCACTTCCAAGTTCTCATAAACTGTCGGGCTGAGGGCTCCTGTTGGCCACCAACTTTGGAGCAGAGGCTGGCTTTGGTTCCTTGCCCCGCGGACCTCGCCAACACAGAGGCTTGATTCATCAAAGCAAGCAAGACAAAAAGACAACTGGAAGTCCGCCGCAAGGCACAGTCACAATCTTTGGTTGCCTAATCCATAAGTTGACATTCTATAACTTTTGCCACAGTCTTTTGGATAGAAGCAAGTCGCAAAGTCAGGCGCACACGTAAGGGAAAGAAATTTCAAAACAGCACCAGGATCAGGAGGCGGCGATCAAAGGGAGCCCTCTTAGAAGTCTGCCTACCACAGGTGGTGAAGGACCTGGGGAAAATACCTAAAGCTGTACTCTCCATCTATTCTGTTTTCTTTTCTTTTTTCTTTTTTTAGAGAGAGGAGAAAGAGAGAGAGAGAGAGAGAGAGAATTTTATTTAGTTTTAAATGTGGCTTTCATTGCTCTGACACTTCACTGTGTACGTGGTGCTGGGGTTTGAACTCACGTCCTCCACATGCCAGGCAAGTGCAGTAACTGGTAAGCCACTGCTCCAGCTCCGTAGCTATTTAAGGAGACAATCTTTTAACTGAATTAAATGGCAAACAAAAGTTACAAAAATGTTAATCTTCCTAAAACTTTCTAGGGCTGATTTCCTAATACTTTATAATTGGGATTGACTTCTTATGAGACCACCTTTTAAAAATAATAATGAAATATAGATAATTTGCCTTGATATGGTTTGGATGTGGTTAGAGTGTGTCCTGCCTGCAAAGGTTCACGTATTGAGAGTTTGGTCCCCAGCATTGTGGTGGTAGGAGATGGTGGGACTTTTAAGAGATGAGTCCTGGGAGCTGGAGCGGTGGCTCACCGGTTATGGCGCTTGCCTGGCGTGTGCGAGGACGCGAGATCAAACCCCAGCACCATGTACACAATGAAGTGTTGGAGCAACAAAGGCCACGTGAAAAACTAAATAAAATTGATTTTCTCCTTCTCTCACTGTCCCTCTCTCTCTCTCTGTATATATATATATATATACAGAGAGAGAGAGATGGAGTCCTAGTTGGAGATAATCAGGTCATTTGGGGCCTCATTAGAGACAATTTGTTCATATGAGAGCGAGTCGTTACTAAGCAAGACCAGCCCCTGGATGGCTCTGGGGCTTCCTATCTCATACTGTGATTGTGAGGCCATGTGCCATGAGGTCCCCACTAGAGCTGAGAGCTCTTGCTAGTCCATGAGTCTGAACCTCTAAAGCTGAGCTAAATAAGCCTCTTGTCTTTATAAGTACCTGCCCCAGATATTGCAATACAACGCCTTTGTCCTTAGCTCCTGTTGGAGTAGGAGGCTGGAGGCAGAGCCATCTGCCTGGACTACAGAAACATCACTGTGCAGGGTCACTGGCCAGACCTGTGCGTCTGTCCTTCTCAACTTTCCTGCTATTGTAAAACTTCATTTTCTACTGCTACATAACAAATTATCACAAATTGAGCAGCTCAAAACACCCATGTATTATCTCAGCTTTGTATGTGAGTCTGGGTAGGCATGGAAGGGCACTGTTCAGTTTATTACACGGCCAAAGTCAAGGTGCCAGCCGTCTCGGCTTTGAGGGAAGAATCTGTGAAGACCCCAGGCATTCTGTCTGTATGAGGGCCTGCAACAGCCCGTCTTCTCACAGGTGCTGCTAGGAAGGTTCTGACCACTAGAGGGCACAAGAACCACAATCCTGTGGCCCTTGTGGCTGCTTGCGCTCCAGCTGCTTTCTGCCCAAGAGTTGTGCAGGTACCAGCAGCATCGGCAGCACCTGGCAGCTGGTTAGAAACACACAACTTTTATTTTTCATTCGTTCAAGATAGTCTTACATTTAGGAGGGAATCATTGTCATACAATCATGAGCAAACGCATAATGCCTGAGCAAGCCAAGGCTGATGCCATTCTATGGTCTCCCCATTTTGGGCTCCCACCCCCCTCACCCCATGTTTCTCCTACTTTATCCCCGTCACCCCATGTTTCTCCTACTTTATCCCTGTGTTAGTCGGGCTTCTCATGGAAGATGAAGTTTCCCCACTGGGTTGATTCCCCCATCCTCCCTCCCTCCGGCTGCCTTGATGTCCCTCCTATTCCTTCACCCCCCACCCCCCGCCTCCTTGCCACCCTCCCTTGATCCCCCAGCATCCCAGGCAAGGTTGCCCCTGCTTGTGTAAAAAATTCACCCATGTTGAGATTGTTATTAGCTTAGCCAACTGTCGGTCTGTTTCCCAATGTATTCTAGCTTCCACATATGAGAGAAAACATTCCGCCCTTGAGTCTCTGAGTTTGGGACATTTCACTCAGCATATTTTTTTCCATTTCCATCCATTTGGCTGCAAATGCCATGATATCGTTCTCTCTAACAGCAGAGTAGAATTCCATTGTATCAATGTACCACACTTTCTGAATCCACTCATCCATTGAGGGGCATCTGGGTTGATTCCATAGGCTAGCTATAGTAAATTGAGCTGCTGAAAAGAGAAAGAAAGAAAAGAAAGGCACAACCTTAGGCCCTAAGGCCAGACTGCTGAATCAAAATCTGCACTTTATCAAGCTTCCTGGGCATCTCACGTACACATGTGAAGGGTACTAGAGTTTGATGGTTCTCAACCTGGGCTGCATGTTAGAATCCCCGGGAAGAGCTTCTCAAACTACAGATACACAGCAACACCCTCTAGAGATTTATTGACCTGGAATATGGTCCAGTTGATGAAAGCTCCCTTGGGGAGTCTAAGGTACAGCCAAGGTTGAGAATGGTTACGAGTCCAGCTCACTGAGCACTGTCGGACATGTGCAAGAGAACATGTGTGTACAGGGACAGGAGAAGGCCAGAAAGCCCCACCCTCAGGGACGTCTAGACTAGAGCAAAGTCAGGGCAAATGCAAAAATGTGAAACACTGGGGGCTGGAGCAGTGGCTCAGTGGTTACAGCGCTTGCTCTGCATGCACAAGTACACGGGTTCAAACCCCAGCACTCACGTACACAACTAAGTGTCAGAGCAACGAAAGTCATGTGAAAAACTCAATAAAAACTGATTCTTTCTCTCTCTCTCTCTCCCTCTTCTCTCTTTAAAAAATAAAAATAAAAATAAATAAAAATAAAAAAGTGAAATGCTGCTGAGGGGTCTCCTATTCCAACCGCGTCAAAGATTCAAGCAAGCGTCAACCGCTCCAACAGGAATTCCAGATCTTCCCCTGCGAGTGATGGTGTGGACCACCTGTTGGCTTAGCTTGCCTCCTGATCTCCGCTTTGGGCTACTTGAGAGCAGAAAATGTGTAGACTCTTCTGCCCTGCCTCAATGAAACCTCACCCGCAACTGCTATGCGACCTGGTCAGACCCCGGCTGCGTGGAATTGGTGAATTGAGTGTCAAGAATGAGCCGGGAAGACAGCTATGGAATGCCAGCAGGGACTTTCAAAAAATTGTTCTTTCGCAGTTCAGCAGCTCTTTCCCAATCCAGCTTCCGTACAGTATTTCACTTTCCTGACATCCATCTGCATTAGATTAGAGTAGGGCAGCTGCACGGATGAGGAAGACTGAGTGACAGGGAGGTAAATGAATAGACTGGAATTTTCAGGATGAGTCGGGCAGAACTAAAACAAGAAATCACTGTCCTGAATTTCCTGATTTCCCTACATGTTATTTCCAAGATATAGCAATATCCAACTTCTGACCTCTCTTTCCCCATAATTTCTAGGTATTTTGTCTTTGTTTTTCCTTTCCCATTCTCTTCCCCCCAGTTGAGAGTTTTTCTTGTCTTTCTGGATTTTTCTGTAAACTCAGCAAAGTCCACTGACTTTTTTGATTTTTCTCTTTTTTTTTTTTAAGAGAGAAGGACAATGAGAGAGAAAGAGACAGAGAATAAATTCTTATTGACTTTTTTCACATGGCTTTCATTGCTCTGACACTTAGTTGTATACGTGGATGCTGGGGTTTGAACTCGTGCGCTTGTGCATGCCGGGCAAGCCCCATAACCTCCAAGCCACGGCTCTAGCCCCTGACTTCTCTTTTTTTTTTTTTTTTATAAATAAAGACAGAGGGACAGTGAGAGAGAGTGAGAGAGAAAGAGAGAATCCATTTTTATTTAGTTTTTCACATGGCTTTCGTTGCTCTGACACTTTGTTGTGTACGTGGGTACTGGGGTTTGAACCTGTGTGCTTGCACATGCTGGGCAAGCTCCTCCAAGCCACTGCTCCAGCCCCTGTTTCTCATTTTTGATAGTGGATTCACAGGTATGAAGTAAATGCTCAGTATGTGCTAGCACTAATAAAGACTCACTGCAAATTTTTCGAAGCACCCTGGGCTTCCTATTGCATCTCTAGCACTTGACACAAATGTTTGTGGAATGAATAAACAAGTCTGGTAAAGGGATCTGTGAGGTTAAATCTGAGAGAGGGAGGAAGCAGATGCAGAAATTTTGCTTGTGGTGGACCCCAGTTCTAACCTCTGAACCAAGAACTGTGAAAGATGGTGCTTGTAGAAATACTGTCGCAGCATGGATGGTTGCTTTTATCTTCTCAAGTCACGGTCAGCTCTCCTGCATCCTCTGTCCTTCTTCTGAGCCTCTCCAGGATCTATTTCCTGCTCATATGAAATGCTGTTATGTTCTTCGAAGCATTTAGTGAAACTTTAGATACTGATTCTCTCAGTAGGGGCCTCCTCTGCTCCCCTCTTTCTTCTGTCAAGTGCCTGTCCTCCTTCCAGGGTCTCCAAGCAGCTCTTCTCCCCCTGGCACTTGTGGTGTAGAAAGGATGTGAGTGACATCCCCGACCTCCCCCGCCACAGCATTGTGTACATGGTGCTGGGTTCGAACTCACGTACTTGAGCATGCCAGGCAAGCGCTGTAACCACCAAGCCACCGCTCCAGCCCTTTCTTACCAATCTTTTAATGCAATTTTGAAAAAAAATGTATTGGGATATAATTTATATACTATAAAACATATCCACTTTGAATGTATACTGTTAGCCAGAATGTATACCCCTAACCTTCCAATTTCCTTGTGGTATAGAATTCTGTCTAAAAATTGCCAGGATGCTCTTGGGCTCCACACCTGCCCCTCACCAACTCATGCCCTTCTTCTTCTCCTTCTCCTTCTTCCTTGCTTTCCTCCGTCATCTCCTGCTTCCTTCCTCCAGAGATGGCTGCAGGGGCTTGCACAAATGCTTGTCCAGGGTAGGGCTGTGGCCAAGGGCATGGCTCCTGCTCAGCCTTGTCTGCCCTGGCATCCATGGCCCGGGAGACTTTCTGTATAGACCGTATTTAGGGCCTGTGAGCAGCAGGTGAGGACAGATGGTGGACACTCATGATTGGTGACAAGAACAGTCCTGGGCTCCGGCTGGCCTGCCTCAGGAGCTGCACCCCAGTGTAAAGATTTTGTGTCTCCTTTTGCACATCACAAGGAAAGAAACTTCCTTGAGGGCATGGACAAAGAGTATTCTGATTGGATTGATTTGAGATGGCTTTGGGGTTGGGTCCCAGAAAATGAAGAGGTACCCAAGAGCCCAAATTTTTATGTTATGTGGCTCCAGGGTGTTTAAAATTTCCTGTTTCTTCTAAGTTAAGTCACCGCCTTCATCTTATCTTGGATTACACCTGAATGAGGTAGCAAGCTTTTACTAAAAAGTTTTTAGACAGAATTCTATGCCACAAGGAAATTGGAAGGTTAGGGGTATATATCCTGGCTAACAGTATACATTAAAGTGGGTACATTTTATAGCACATAAATTATATCCCAATAAGTTGTGGTTTCCAAACTGCATTAAAATATTGGTAAGAAGGAGCTGGAGCAGTGGCTGGGTGGTTACAGTTCTTGCCTGGCATGCACAAGTACGCGAGTTCAAACCCCAGCACCATGTACACAATGAAGTGTTGGAGTAATGAAAGCTACATAAAAATCTAAATAAAATTGATTACTCTTTTTAAAAAAAGATTGGTGAGAACATTAATAACTGTCAAAACTGGATAAAGTGCACATGACAGGTCATTATACTTTTTTCCTGTAATGAAATGTGAAAAGAATTTACTCTATGCTAGTAAATTTAGTTTGTGGAAGCAAAGTATCACTGGCGTGTAAGATTCATACTTGAGTTTTTCTGTTTACCAAGCAAATGCATTGAACATCAAATGCATTGAACAGAGAGTGTGACCAGGTCACACCCTGCCCCTGTCCTTAGGGTGTGCTAAGGCAAGTGGAAGAGATAGTATTTAACAAATAATTGCCCAGATAAATGATGACTTTCATGATCAGTGTAAGGAAATAGGATGCCATGAGACACTGGAGAGGGACCCACCTTGTCCTGGGTAGTCGGAAAGGTTCCTAGAGGAGGAGATAGGAACCTAGTCTCTTAACACTCCTAGGAGTGTTAAGAGAAAAATCCTTGAGTGTATTAATTCAGCAAACTTCCATTGCATTGTATCCTTAGAGGAAAGGGAGATAGTAAAAACACCCTGTCCCTGAATGTCCTCTTTCTGTACCCAAAAAAACCTAGCCCAGTTAATGACAGCAAGACAGAGCTGGAATATTCAGATACACATTATCTTGAGGGACACTGGCTTTCTCTTATGCACATGACAATAAGGGCAAGTCAGTGTTATCTGTAGAAAGCTACTTTCTTACATGTACATGGGGACAGTTGCTTCTTAGGATGCTGATCAGACAAGCAAACTGAGCAAGCTAAAGCTGATGATGTCACTCCTTCTTGCAGCCTACATTTTGAACCCCTCTCAGTGGTGACTGCTGTAGAACTGAGATCACTGTAGAAGGATACATGTCTCTTGCCCAACCTGCCGCTACTGGACAAAAAAATCAATCATCAATCAATCAATCAATAAGCCCCAGGAGGGAGAGGAGGTGCTGGTTGGTGGGGGATGGGGTGCTGTCTGTTCAGCCTAGCACAACTGAACCCTTGTTGGAGCAGTCACTGATCTCTTATAAGCTTTCTCCAGTAAATCATATCTCACCCGCACTGTCTCCAGGCCCTTTCTTTGGCCTTCCAGCAACCTACCCCACTGCCCTGGCACAGCCGAGCTGTGGGCACGACAGGCATCTATGCTAAGTGACTAATACGAAGTACATTCTCTTGGGGCACTCTTATTTTATCAGCAGATAAAAAAACTTTTTTTTTTCAGGGCTGAGGACCTAACTCAGGGCCTTGCACATGCTAGGCAAGCACTCTGCCCCTGAGCTAAATCCCCAAACCCTAGAAAAACTTATTTCTTGGGGAACTAAGAATGGAGATTTCTTGGAGAGAATTACTGCAGAGGTGTTCGTGATGAATGGCAGCTGTAAACTGGATGTTGAAGCTTAGTGGATGTTCACTAGGTGTGTTCAAAGGGTATGCACGAAACAGAAATGCTCCAGAAATGCTCCAGCCATTCAAAACTAATGAGTACTTTGGGAATAAGAAAAAAAAGGAGAGGCTGGAGCAGTGGCTCAGTGGTTGGAGCACTTGCCTGGCAAGGGCGAGGACCAGGGTTCAAACCCCAGCACTACTCATACAACTAAGTGTTGGAGAAACAAAGGCCAGATGAAAAAATAAATAAAATTGATTCCCTCTCTCTCTTACAAAGAAAGAAGAGAGCCTGAAGCTGGACTTTGAAAAGTGGGTGGATTTTACCAGGTGCAGTGGCACATGCCTGTAATCCTAGTGACTCAGGAGGCCGAGGCAGGAGGACTGTGAGTTTAAAGCCAGCCTCAGCAACTTAGCAAGGCCCTAAGCAACTTAGCAAGATCCTGTCTCAAAATAAAAATGAAAAAGGGCTGGTGATGTGACTCAGTGGTTAACTGTCCCTGGGTTCAATCTCTAGTACGAAGAATACAAAACAAAACTGAGGATGGGTTTTGTACAGGAACAGAGTCCTCTGGGCGGGCTGGATCACACAGGCTTGGAAGAGGAACTGGCAGTTAGGTGTGTGGGAGACAGTGTGAGTTGAGTTGAAGGTGAAGGTCAAGGGGAGACATAGCTGGGTATTCAGGTAGGATGGGGTTGGTGTGGGGCCTTTGAAAGCAACTCTGGGCATGTGAATGAGCAGGACCTGGGAGCATTTCGGTCCTAAGAGGCATCTTTTTTTTCAAACTTGCTGAGAATTAGGTCTGGCTGGGAAAATGCAGTCTGGCTGGAGATTAATGTGGCCAGGAGCTGAGGAGCAAGTGAAAGCAGTGCTCACAGCAGAGTGAAGAAAGCACAGTCCAGTTTGCAGGACTGTGTTTCTTGCTGGAGGAATCTTCACATTCTCCTTGCTCAATAAAGCTCACCGCATCTAGGTGAAGAATCCGCCTTTCCCCCAGAAGCATCGACTTGGTGCATAGAATCCACAGTGATAGACAGAAAAGGACATAATGTCATCCATTATGAATTGTCATTGTATCAGCATTCTCAAAATAAGGGCTGGCAGACACAGGCAAGACAGAGAGCTGAATTTGTATTTTTTAATCAGAAATCAACTCCCAAAATAACTAACCCACTCCCGTGATAATGCCATGAATTCATCTCTGAAGACTGTCATAATGGCAGTTAAGTTTCTCCCTGGGTTTTGGAGGGGACGTTCAAAACATTGCATAATTCCTCTCCCACACACATATTTCTTTCCCTTTCATCCATCCTCCTAAATTTGTTATTTCATGACTTTCACTAAATCAATGTTCAACCCAGCAGCTGGGAGGCTGAGGCAGGAGGATCACAAGTTCAAAGCCAGCCTCAGCAAACTTAGCAAGATCCAGAGCAGCATAGCAAGACCCTGTCTCAAAATTAAAAAAAAAACAAAAAAACAAATCATTCAAAAGGGCTGGGGATCTGGCTCAGTGGTTAAGCACCCCTGGGTTCATTCCCTAGTACAAAAATAAAAATAAAAATCAGTGTTCAGTGATCTTCTTTTTACACTAGTTGGATTTGAGCTGTGTAGGGTGCTATCCTGGTATTTCTTTTATTGTGCAAACTTTCTTTACAACTGGAGTTAAAACATGCCTACTCCGTTGAAGAAGTGAACCTCCAATAATTTCTGCTCTTCTGTTCCAATCTGAACCAGCCCCTTTCTGAGCCCGGTGCCTAATTCTCACTCTTGGACTTCCTTTTGTCTGTTGACTGTGTCCTTTTCATGAAAATATCTTCTGGGAACTTCCTGATAAAGAGTACTTGGGGGGCTGGAACGGTGGTTCACTGGTTGGAGGGCTTGCCTGGCATATTCAAGGAGCCCGGTTCAAACCCCAGCACCACATACACAGCTAAGGGTCCAAGAAACAAAGGCCAGATGAAAAAATAAATAAAGTTGATTCTCGCTTTCCTCCCTCTCTCTTAAAAAAAAAAAAAACAGCAGTTGGAAGCAATGTTTTGGCGACACTGTTTGCCTGAATATGTCTAATCTTGTTGCCACTTGATTGACAGCTTAAGTATAAGTTAAATAGCATTTTCCCCCAGAACTTCTGATGTCCTTTTAAACTATGATCTATTTTTCCATTTCTGGAAACTTACAGAATGGTTGTTCTGAAAGATTATTAGCATATTTTAATAATTGTGCAGAATACTCTGAGGTCTCTTCTAATTCTGTTTAGTTGTAGGAAGTTTTCTCAAAATATTTCTTTAATAATTTCCTCACTGCTGTATTTTTTAATTTTCTCTATTTTTTTGTAATTTCTGGATTTATCCTCTACTTTTCTTATCTTTTTTCTTATTATCCATTTTTGGTTTTTATTATGCTTTTTGGAAGTTTTCCTTTTGTTTAACACTTGTAGTTCCTCTACCACTTACTCGTTTAAGGAAGTACTCTTCTGTTTCTAGTTGGCTAGGAGAAGATTATAATCATGAATCAATGCTGAATTTTCTAGAAAGCTTTTATTCATCCTTCAATCTGTTAAAGTGTTGAATTACATTTTCTGACTTTCTGTGTTAAACCATCCTTACAAACCCACCTGCAAAGTTCAGTCTGCTAATATCTTGTTTAAGATTTTTTTTTAAAAGAGAGAAGGACAGAGAGAGAGAGAGAGAGAGAGAATGTGTGTGTTGCTCTGACACTTATTTGTATATGTGGTGCTGGGGTTTGAACCCATGTACTTGTGCATGCTGGGCAAGCGCCATAACCGCCAAGCCACTGCTCTAGCCCTTGTTTAGGATTTTTTAAAATTTATTTCTTTTTAAAAATTTTTCATTCATTAAACAAGGTCTTACAATTAGGAGGGATGCATCATCAAACAATCAGGGACAAAAGTATAAGGACAGAATAAGCCAAGGCTGGTCCTGCTTAGGATTTTTGCATCTATGTTTTTAATTCTCTTTTCCCAGAGTAAAAATTGACAAAATTGTCAGGTTTTGGTATCAAGATAGTACTAGACTCATAAAATGAGTCAGAAAATCTTTCTTCCTCTTTCTGGGAAAGAATCCATTTTAGACTGGAATTATGATTTCCTTCAATATGTGGTGAAATATCTTGTTAAAAACCTTTTGGCCTGTGTTTTTATGTATCTGGTTGGATGGGGGAAGAATTTTTAAATAGTAACTCAGTTTATTTAATTTGCTTGTTATATGACTCTTGGTATTTTGTATTTTTTCTTGAATTCATCTTGGTAAATTTCTAGGAATTGGTCCACTGCCCCTAAGTGTTTAAATACAATGACTAAAGTTGAGCATACTTGAATTGTTGTTTTAATATATGTAGAATAAAAAATAAAAATAAAAAAATAAAAAAGTAATATATGTAGAATAAATAATTTTCTCCCTTTTATTCTTTTTTTTTTTTTTTTTTGGTATTGTGGATTGAACCCAGGAGTGCTTTACTACTAAGTTATATCCCTAGTCCATCCCCTTTTTTTTAAAAAGAGAGAGGAACAGTGAGAGAAAGAGAGAAAAAAAATAGAGAATCAATTTTTATTTAGTTTTTCACGTGGCTTTCATTGCTCTGACACATTGTTGTGTACGTGGTGCTGAGGTTTGAACCTGCATCCTTATGCATGCCAAGCAAGCGCCATAACTGTCAAGCCCAGCCCCAGTCCTTTTTAATTTTTTATTTTGAGACAGGGTAAGTTGCTTAAGGCCTTGCTAAGTTGCAGAGGCTGGCTTTGAACTTGAGATCCTCCTGCCTCAGCCTTCTAAGTTGCTGGGATTACAGGCCTGTTCCATGATGCCTGGACTTTCATTCATTTTTAATTTGGTTTATTTATGCCTTTTCTACCTCCCTCCCTTCTCTATCAATCTTCCAAAGTTTTGTCAGTTTTTGTAAATATTCTATGTGTAATAAAAAGGATATACAGGGAGCTGGAGTGGTGGCTCGGTGGTTACGGTGCTTGTCCTGCATGCACAAGTACTCGGGTTCAAACCCCAGCACCCACGTACACAACTAAGTGTCAGAGCAACAAAAGCCATGTGAAAAACTCAATAAAAATTGATTCTCTCTGTCTCTCTCTCGCTGTCCTTCTCTCTCTTAAAAAAAAAAAAAAAAAGGATATACAGGGACTGGAGTGGTGCCTCAGTGGTTGCAGCACTTGTTGCCTGGCATGCAGAATGACACAGGTTCAAACCCTAGCTCCAGGTACACAATGAAGTGTCAGAGCAATGAAAGCCACATGAAAAACTAAATAAAATCGATTCCCCCCACCTCTCTCTTTGTCACTCTATCTTTGGGAAAAAAATAATATATGGGCTGGAGTGGTGGCTCAGTGGTTACTGTGCTTGCCTGGCATGTGAGAGGACCCAGGTTTGAACCCCAGCACCATATACACAACTAAGTGTCGTGCAATGAAAATCACATGAAAAACTAATTCTCTCTCACACCGTCCCTCTCACTCTCTTAAAAAAAAAAAAAAAAGAATGCATTCTTTCTTTATTGTATGGAATCTGTTCGTTAGCTTAGAGTCATTCTTCTCCTAGTGAACTGAACTTTTATGCTGTTAGGTAAAGGCTGTCTTTACCTTTAAAAATGTTCTTATGCGGGCTGGATCGGTGGCTTGGTGGTTGCGGCGCTTGCCCAGCTTGCGCAAATACACAGGTTCAAACCCCAGCACCCATGTACACAGCTAAGTGTCAGAGCAACGAAAGCCATGTGACAAACTCAATAAAAATTGATTCTCTTTCGTTCTCTCTCTCTCTCACTGTCCTCTTTAAAAAATAATGTTCTTTTGCTTCAGCGACTTTGTTTGATATTTCAACTGCACAATTCTTATTGCTGTTAGTATTTCGCTGATAAGTCTTTTTCCTTCTTCTTCCTCTCAGCCTTCTCCTGTCCTTATGTGTTGGTTACCTGTCTCAGCAGCACAAGGTTCGATTTGTTTTTCTACTGGTTTGGCAACGTGTGTCTTTCAGGTGGATAGCTACTCCACTTACTTGCATTCTGGTTGCTGATATGTTTTCTATATTTCAGACATAATATTTAATGCACTTTCTCTTTATTCCGTTTCCCTCCGTGTTTCTTATTTCACCTTTTGTGACTTCTTTTGGATTGATGGGTGTTCTTGTCCATTTTTCTCCTGTGAGTTTAGAAGTTACGCAGTCTCTGTTGCTTTAGATGAATGTCTTACATATCAAAGTTTCTCATCAGGATCTTTAGTCTCCTTGAACAACACAAGAACTTTAGAACTTTAATTGTAATAATTCATCCTGACTTTTTTTTTTCTTTTTCTTTTTCTTTTTTGGCATCAGAGATTGAACCCAGGGGCACTTAACCACTGAGCCACATCCCTAGCCCTTTTTATTTCTTTTTTTATTTTGAGATGAGATCTCACTAAGTTGCTCGGGGTCTTGCTAAGTTGCTGAGGCTGACTTTGAACTTGAAATCCTTCTCCCTCAGCCTCCTGAGCTGCTGGTATTACAGGCGTTTGCCATTGTGCCTGGCTTCATCCTGATTTATAACTTATTACTATCATGTATTTAGATCTATTTTGTATTTTTATTTTTTAAAAGAATCAATTTTATTTATTTTTTTCATCTGGCCTTTGTTTCTCCGACACTTAGTTGTGTATGTGGTGCTCGGGTTCGAACCTGGGTCCTTGCACAATGTCAGGCACGGGCTCCAACCGCTGAGCCACCGCTCCAGCCCACACAGTATTTTGTATTTTTAAACCCAGCTTGGTTTTGTGCAATCACTGTCCACTTAGATCTGCTCATACATCTGCTGTTTTCATCTCATATTTTCAGCTCTGATAAGGCTTTTCTTTCTGCTGAGTGATAAGGATACTCGGTGAGCAAACATTTTCGGTTTTTATTCCTGGAAGTGTGTTGGGTTCTGTTTCCATCTTTGAAGGGCTGACAGGAATACAGTTCTAGATTGAAAGTTGTTTTCGCAGTACAGTTCAGTGAAGGTGCCGACCTCATTCCCAGCTTTGCTATTGAGAAACCCACAAGAAGTCGAATTTCAGTTTCATTGGGTAATCAGTCTTTTATTTCCTGCTGCTTTTAAGATGATATTGTTTTTGGTGTTCTGTGGTTTCTAGGTGTACTTTTTTTTTCTTCTTTTTATTTCCTCTTCTTTTCTGTTTTAATAATTGTGTTCTTTTTATTTCATTTATTTACCTTTTTTTTCCTTTTTTTTTTCAAGAGAGAGGGACAGTGAGAGACAGAGAAAGTGAGAAACAACTTTATTTAGTTTTTCACATGGCCCCAGTCGCTCCAACACTCAGCTGTGTACGTGGTGCTGGGGTTTGAACCCGGGTCCTCGTGCTTGCCAGGCAAGCGCCGAAACCGCTGAGCCACGGCTCCAGCCCCTCATTTATTTACTTCTGGGGGAGGGATTTAGTTGGGTTTCTGAGCTAACAGCACTTTATTTTTGTTTTTGTTTTTTGGTACTAAGCCACATCTACACTTTTTTTTTTTTTAAGAAAGAGGGACTGTGAGAGAGAAAGAGAGAGTCGATTCTATTTAGTTTTTCATGTGACTTTCATTACTCCGACTCTTCATTGTGTACATGGTGCTGGGGTTCAGACCCACGTCCTGGCGCATGCCAGGCAAGCTCCGTAACCCCTGAGCCACTGCTCCAGCCCCTCTTTTTATTTTTTGAGACAGTGTCTCATTAAGCTGCTGAGGGCCTGGCTAAGCTGCTAAGGCTGGTGATCTTTCCGCCTGGACCTCCCAAGCTGCTGGAATTATAGGTGTGCATCTCTGCGCCCAGCCCAATGGCACTTTTCAATTAAATATTCTTCATCTACTATTTTTATTTGTTTGGTTTTTTTTTATTTTGTTCAGATCCTTTCACTTCATCTTTTGAGAAATTCCAAACACAGAAAAGCTGAAGGAATTGTACTGTGAACATCTGTCTGTACGCCCACCTCCTCGATTCTGACACTGACATTTTACTCTACTTGCTTCACCTTATTTTGTGTGTGTGTGTGTGTGTGTGTGTGTGTGTGTGTGTGTGTGTCTAAAGTCAGTTGCAGACGCCAGGTCCCTACCCCTAAATCCATCACTTATGCATTCCTCTTTTAGTCACCTCTGGCTCATGAACAAGGGAAGCTCTTCCTGTACCAATTAGTTGAAAAACTTTGTGCTGGGCAGGAGGAGGCTTATATTTCTGTCCAGCAGGAAACCTCAGTGGTTCCAGTAAAGCTCCTAATTCTGAGGAATATGTAGATGTGAGTTGTTTAACCTTCCATCCTCATCGTCCCAGCCGGCCAGAAGAAGCAAAGTCGCTCACCCCAGCCTCCTCCCTGGCAGGCCAGCAGCTTCCTGTCCAGACAAGTGTGTGAAAACTCCTCCTCCAGCACAGTCTCCCTGCCCCAGGCCTTGCAGCTAGCCATTTCCAGAAGGTTCCAGCTGCCAGCGACTGCTGGTTTGACCATCAGGAGGAGCCCTTTGTGCTTTGCAGGTTTAGTCGAAGGTCATAACCATGGACACTTTTTCTTGGCTTCCTCTTGGACTCTTGAGTTTTATTGCAATGGCAGCCCTTCCTCCTAGGCCATGCTGTGGTCTCTCTTTTAGGCTAGAAATGGAGAATGCATGTAGGCTTCTGAGTCCTCCTTGTTGAGCTGGTGTGATTCTCCAAAGAAAGCATAAAGCTGTAATTTTATTTCCTAATAATAATAATTAATAATAATAATAATAATTGACATCAAATTTTAATATCTTGGGGATGGAGGAGTGGGAGGCCAGGAGAAATCTTCTGGGGGTAATGGATGTGTTGATTAACTTGATGATGGTGATGGTTTCATGGGTATAGATATCTGTCAAAATCACATATCAAGGGCTGGAGCGGTGGCTGGGTGGTTACGGTGCTTGCCTGGCATGTGCAAGGACACGAATTCAAAGCCCAGCACCCGCATACACAACTAAGTGTCAGAGCAACGAAAACCACATGAAAAACTAAATAAAAAGGTGTATTTGCTCTCTCTCCCTCTCTCTCACTCTCTCTCTGTCCTTCTCTCTTTTAAAAAAAAACTTAAAAAAAAATCATATCAAATTGTATAATTTAAATATGTTCCATTTATCCTGCAACTGTATTTCAATAAGGTTGTTAAAATAGCTTTAACATTGATGCTATATCACACCTTGTCATTAATTTTTAAAATTATTTGTAACTATTGTATGTGTATTCACATACAGTGAAATACACAAGTCTTAAATGTATAGTATAATTAGATTTTCATAGAGATACCACCAGTACTCAGATTAAAATGTACAATGCTGCTGGGTGCGGTGGCACACACAACTGCAATCCTCGTGACTTGGGAGGCTGAGGCAGGAGGTTACAAATTCAAAGCCAGCCTCAGCAACGTAGCGGGGTGCTAAGCAACTTAGTGAGATCCTGTCTCAAAATAAAAAAAAAAAAAAGGGCTTGGGGTGCGACTCAATGGTTAAGTTCCAAGGACAGCTATGGATGATCGGACTTCTGCATGAAATAAAGACTCAAAGAGATAATTTTGATGCAAGAGTGACTGGGGAGAGTGCTCAGAAGGCAACTCCACTCCTTAGCTCTCACCACAGTGTTAAGTTGAAACAAAGATATTTAGAAATAACTTTCAAAGAACAAAGAGTTTCCATTTAATTAACCCAAATTCAAGCAGGAAAGGCTACAGCTGCAGTTCTAAAGAATACTTTAAAAACAGGTACAGGGGGCTGGAGCGGTGGCTCTGCAGTTACAGCACTTGCCTGGCAGGCGCAAGGATGTGGGTTTAAACCTCAGCACCACGTGTGCAACCAAGTGTTAGAGCAATGAAAGCCACGTGGAAAAACTGAAAAATAAAACTGATTCTTTCTCTCTCTTTCAGTGTCTCTCTTAAAATTAAAAAAAAAAAAGAGAACAGGTATGGGCTATAAACCTTGTTGTTGTGAACTTCAAAGGTCAATGGAGATCTATATCTAAGGCAACTGTTATCTGGGGGGGCATCCAGGGGTGCATCTGATGACTTGGAGATGTGATTGCTGGCAGGTGCGTTTGCTCCTAATGTCCCACCACGTGTTCCACCAGGCTGCCATTAGATCACCTCAATGCCTCTGGATGTCTCTGACGGTTAAGCATCCCTGGTACCAAAAAAAAAAAAAAGAAAAGAAAAGAAAGTAGAATGCTTCTAACACCTGGGAAAGTTCCCTGTACTGTCTGGTAATTTCCCACCAAGAGTAAGCACTATTCTGACCTGTAACACTGTAGATCAGTCTTTCCCATTCTCAAACTTCAAATTAATGTAAATGCACCCATGCTGAGTCTAACGTCAAACATTCTCTCGTTTTGAAGCCTCCGTATTCCATTTTCTGAATATATCACAGTTTATCTAATTATTCTATTGTGGATAGACATTGTTTCAAGTGTTGGGCTATTATAAACAAAACTGTCAAGATCATTCTCATACAGGTCTTTTAGTGACTATTTATAGTCTTTTCACTTGGGTGTTATGACTGGTTGTTCCCGAAAGAAACGTCCAAGGGTTGGGGATTTAGCTCAGTGGCAGAGTGCTTGCCTAGCATGCGCAAGGCCCCGAGTTCCGTTCTCAGCCCTGGAAAAAAAAAGAAGAAGAAACATCCAGGTCCTAGACCTCAGAGAGTATGACTCTAACCTGATTTGGGAAAAGGATTTTTGTAGATGTAATTAAGGATCTTGATTATCTTGGAGGGCACCTAAATCCAATGAGAACTGTCCTTATAAGCGACACAGGGAGGAGGAGGAGGTCATGTGGAGACAGGCACAGTTATCCGGTCACAAGTTAAGGAACACCTTGAGTTAATAGCAGCTGGAAGAGGCAGGGGAAGATTATTCCCTGGGGCCTATGCAGACAGTGCAACCTATTGACATCTTCACTCTGGAAGCCCAACCTCCATAATTCTGAGATAATAAACTTCTGCTGGTTTAAGTCACCAAGTTCATGGTAGTTTGTGACGGCAGACTTAGGAAACAAATATAAATGTCATTCAAAATTTACTAGCATCCATTTGGATTTGTTTTTAATGTGTGCTACAAACAGCTGAAAAAGTATATTTTCATCGGATGCTATTCTTATTCCAATTTTACAGTTGAGGAAACTGAGGCACAGTGTTTGTTACCCAGACTTGGTGGTGAAGGTGGATTTCTTTCAGGTAACCAGCAGCCTAATTGTTATCCCCTACATTTTGCCACATCAAATGTCAATTCTGGGTCAAACTTGAGATAAGTACTTATTAATTTTATTTTCAATTGACATGAGTTTCTGGTCTTGCTCTTCACACAGTTCTGAAGGCCTGGAAGTTCAAAAGCATCTGGTAAGGGCCTTCTTCCTGCATCATTACAAGGCAGAGGGTACCGCATGGTGAGATAGCAAGCATGCTCTCAAACTGAAATTTTAAAAGTATTTCCCATGCCAGCATAACTTTTTCTTCTATTTCTGGGAACAAGTGATATTTTGCTCAATATGCAAAAGTGTTGAGAGCAGCCCTGTCGTAGTCCATTTTGTGTTGCTAACGCAGAATACCTGAGACTGGGTAATTTATAATGAACAAAAATGTATTTGTCGGGGGCTGGAGCGGTGGCTCAGTGGTTACGGCGCTTTCCTGGCATGCGCAAGTATACATGCACAAGTATACAGGTTCAAACCCCAGCACCCACGTACACAACTAAGTGTCGGAGCAACAAAAGCCATGTGAAAAACTCAATAAAAATTGATTCTCTCTGTTTCTCTCTCTCTCACTGTCCTTCTCTCTTTAAAAAAAAAAAAAAAATGTATTTGTCTCCTGGTTCTTGAGGTCTGGGAAGTCCAAGATTAAGGGATTCCATGTGGTGAGGGCCTTCTTGCTACATACTCCCATGGAAGAAGACGGAAACTTCTGAAATTTCCAACACTCAAACTACAGTAGGCCTCAGTGCATTTGTTGATGTAGCCACAAGCCCTGTCAATCTCAGTGTGGGACACGGAGGGAGCCAGGTTCTACCTAGAGGGATCTACTCGTTAGGCAGCCTGTGTTTCCTCCACTAGTGTGGCCAGGTCCCCACTCCTACCCTGCCTTCTTTCAGGCTTGCAACAGCAAATACCAGCCCTTTTCTTATTAAAATTAGCCATACTTGAATTTTTAAATTTTTTTTTCAAAAAGCAAAAATGAATGTGCCTAATCACAATACAACCCCCCCAAAAAACAAAACAAAACAAAACAAAAAAACAAAAAACAACCTACACCCAATGAAACCTGCCCTGTACGGAGGGCTTTTCTGACAAACCTGATTATGGAGCTGGGGGTGCCATCTGGGGTGGAAGTTCATTGGGCATTTTAGATCTTTCCAAAGTAGAAAATTTTTATTCGATCCTGACAACTCCTTATAGAAATGTACCCCAGTGGTCAGAAAAATAACTTTTTATAACGTTTCCGAAGCAGAATGAGCCACTTTTTTAAATAAATGTTTTAGATTATGTCTGGACTTCTCAGACTTTTCAAGGTAAGAATAAATATGAAAAATGAGAAAGAAAACAGAAAAGTCAAGCTGGGGAAAAAGAAGAAACCCGTGGGAGGCTTACTCTTTAGTACTCTGGTTCAAAGAATAAAAGAAAAAAAAATCCATTTTCATTCTTGCCCAGGTGCTAGTTCCTTGGGCTACTCAATGTATTCCAAACTTCTTCTCCACATAGCCCCAAGTTCAAGGGCAGGAAATGGCCTTGGATCTGGGGTAGCAGCCTTTCTACTCAAGATGACTGAAAGACAAAGCAGATATTCATGAGAAGCAGAAACCCCCCAAACACTCGAGGGGTGGTTTTAGAGGGTGGCTGGGAAGGAGCTTTTCAGTTTCCTCCACCGGAATACATCAGTTTTGTAAGAATGGAGCTCAGTGTAGCCCAAAAGGAAAGACATCAAGATATGAACAGAAATTGAGGACAGGACATCAGAGGGGCTGGGACTTTCCAGGGCAGAGACTGTGGGGAGGAATTTGGTCAAAATCAGACACACTTGGGGAAGAAGGCTTACATATACAGAGAAAGTAGGTGGGATTTGATGAGACTGTGGGTATTGAGTGTGTATGTTCAGGGAACAAAGGAGAAGTCACAGTTCACTGAAAATGAATAGATACAGACATCAAGACAGCGAATCTTGGGCTGGAGCGGTGGCTCAGCGGTTTTGGCGCTTGCCTGGCAAGCATGAGGACCTGGGTTCAAACCCCAGCACCATGTACACAACTGAGTGTTGGAGCAACTAAGGCCATGTGAAAAACTAAATAAAGTTGTTTCTCTCTTAAAAAAAAAAAAGAGCGAATCTTGATGCGCTGGGGAGTGAAGATGTTACTGCACTGCTTACCACCTGTCGGAAACACGCAAGCCAGCCCTCGGTTAAGCACCCACATAGGAGTGACAAGGGTCCATCAGCACAGATCCTAGCCACACATCAACTCTTCATGTGGAAAATTCTATAGAAATAGCACAAAATCTGTACCACTCAACCCACCACCACCCCACCTCAGGTGGCACAAATTGGGGCAGTCTTATGACCTTGTAACTCCCCTGCATGTAAGGGAGGCAGAGACAATGGAATGGAAGGGGGGTCTAGTTTGGATCTTAAATGTCCCCCAAAGACCTATGTGTTAAAGGCTTGGTCCCCAGCTTGGTGCTAGTGGGAGGCAGTGGACACTTTAAGAGGTGGAGCCTAGTGGGGTCATCTGGACATTGGAGATGGGCCCTTGAAGCATGTAGCTGGCCTCCAGCTCTCTTATTCCTCTTTTATTTTGCATCTCAGCCATGAAGTGAATGGCTTTGCTCCCCCACAAACTCCCACCATGATATGCTGCCTCACCACTGACCCAAAACCCAGAGGCCAACTAGTGATGAATTGGAACCTCCAAAACGGTGAGCCAAAAGAAACCTTTTCTTTTCATCAACTTATTCTCTCAGGGTATTTGTTACAGTAATGGAAAGCTGACTAATGAAGTAGGAGATGTTTTTCAATTCTCTGAGCTTTTAGGGTAAGGAAGCATGGAGACATTCTTAGGTACTCCTGCTCTGTTTGAGATTTCATGTCCACACAAGTGCTTTCCCACGTATCCAAGGTCATTGGGTTCAGATGAGTTTTCTTCTATCCACAGCCCTGAACTCAGAAATCTGCCTGCCAATGCAGAGACCACAAAAACTGGAGGCCCAGTTTCCCCAAATAATTCAACCCCCTAAGAAAGAATCTTGAGATAGTCTGGATGTCACCTGAATACACTGACCCCGGGCAAGAACAGATGAGTGGGTTCTGGGGGAAAAAATGTGCCAGGTGGGGAAAGTGGGCAGCTGAACACTTTGGGGCTGGGTGATGGCCATCCCCAGGGCCAGCTTGAGCTCTGTAAGGCTAAATGTCGCTTCACACCTCCATTGGAGGCCCCGTGGTCGTCTCTATCACTAACAAGCTTTCCTAGATAGAACAACTGATGTTTTTCTTGCAAAACATTCTCATTCCAATTCTCTGCTCCCCGCTCAGTTGCTAAACCACAGGCTGGGCCTCATGCTGGTCCCACTCCTAAGTATGAACTGCCAGGCAAAGATCCCGCGCATTTGAGGAAACCTAACCAACGTATTTGGACAGTGACCCCATGTGGGCACTTGGGAAAACAGTACAGGTTGACTATCCCTTATCGATAATGCTCAGGACCAGAAGATTCTCAGATTTGGATTTTTGGGGGGGGATTTTTGAATATCTGTGTATACGTAATGAGATACGTTGAGGATGGGACCCAATTCTACACACAAAATTCATTTATGGTTTCATATACACCTTCTGCACATAGACTGAAGGTAATTTTCTACCATGCTTTTAAATAATTTGGGCAGTAACAAAGTCTTGTGTACGAACCATCGGACATGTGTCCAAATTTTCCAGATTTTGGAACATGTTGGATTTCAGATTTTCAGATTAGGGATGTTCAATCTACACTGCGAAGATAACAATTGTTAGTTAAAGTTGAATAATCAAAATCTCGTTATTGGATTTTTTTTCTCCCTTTGAAACTTGATAAGCTGACTCTGGTATAAGAAGATAAGGGAGCTGGGGAGGTGGCTCAGTGGTAGAGCACTTGCCTGGCATGCGTGAGGACCCGGCACCACATACTTAACTAAGTATCAGAAAACAAACACCACATGAAAAGAAAAATAGACTCTCTCTCTTTCTCTCTCAGAAGAAGAAGGAGGAGGAGGAGGAGGAGGTAAAACTTACCTTATCTGATATTAAGACTTACTATAGGCTAAAGCAATTCAGGCAGTTCTTAGCTCAGGGTTGGACAGTAGATCAAAAGAACCAATCAGAGAGCTCAGGGACAGACATACAATTAAGCCAGGGTGGCCAAGTAATCAGTGGAACTCTGGCTTAACCAGGAGCAGTCATGCCAGCTCCATTTATCATAGCAGAAAAGCAGAAATAAGTCAGGAGTGGTGGCACATGCCTGTAATCCCAGTGGCTTGGGAGGCTGAGGCAGGAGGATTGCAACTTCAAGGCCAGCCTTAGCAATTTAGTGAGACTCTAATCAACTTAATGAGACCTTGTCTCAAAATTAAAAAAATAAAATAAAATAAAAGAAAGAAAACAAGAAACAACCCAGTGTCATGGGCAGGAAAAATGGATAAGTTGTTATGTATTCCCACAATGGAATATTGGACAGCAGTAAAAATAGATGAAATATAGGTAACCTGCAAGCACAGGGATCTTATAAATATCCCAGGCCCTTCTTATCTGCAGTTTTATTTTCCAGGGTTTCGTTTACCCCCAGTCCAAAAATATTAAATGGAAAATATGAGAAATAAATATCTCACAAGTTATAAGTTATGTATCAAGCAGCATGATGAAATCTCATGTAGTCTTGCTCAGTCCTACCCAGGATGTGAATGATGATTTTGTCCGGTGTATTCATGTTATATATGTTACCCATCCATTAGTGACTGAGTAGCCATATCAATTACCAGATCCACCACTGAAAAATTGGTACTGTATACAGGGTTTGGTATATGGGATCCGGAGGTTTCAGGTATCCACTGGGGGGGTCTTAATGCTAAGGGGCACTACTGTGATGCTGAATGAGAATAACAAGTCGTAGAAGATGACATAAAATAAGGTTTCATTTTATTTATTTTTTTATTTTTGGTATTGAACCCAGGAGTGCTTAACAACTGAGCTACAATGCCCAGCTCTTTTTATTTTTTATTTTGAGACAGAGTCTTGCTAAGTTGCTCAGGGCCTCACTAATTGCCAAGGCTGGAGTCCAACTTTGCAATCCTCCTGTCTTGGCCTCCCTAGTCACTGGGATCATAGGCATGTGCTTACCGTGCCGCACCTGGCAGGAGTGCTTTCATTTTATAAAACTCAAAAACAAGAAAACTAAATATCTATATCTATATATACACACACACATAACTTAGAAATACACACTAGTGTGATAAAATTATTAGAAATAGAATAGAATGAAAACTTTCTTTCAGATGAATGGAGACTTCTGGATGAGAAGCCGAGTGGTATGGGGAGTGAGTGGCCTTAGGCAGTCCCAGGGTACTTACTAGTGATGTACTGGTGATGCGGGGGTTTTTGAGATGAGGCCGGATTCTCTGCTCTCACTGGTGAATGGAGTCTGGGCCACTACAGATTCCAGCAGCCATAATAGCCCACTTCTAGTGTTTGCAACGATTCCCAGTTAAAACTGGGAATTTGGGCTGATTGCAGGTCCCTCAGGTCACTGCAGGCCAAGAGTGTTAGCAGCTACCCAGCTAAGAGCTGGGATTTCCGTGGCGCGTTGCAGCTCTTGGTGTGGAAACACACCCCGGGAATTCGGCACCGATCTTCTGGGTCCTTGTCTCACGAATTTAAAGAATAAAACCCACAGACAACCACAGAAGGAGTAAAAGGAGTAGGATTTATTTAGGAAGAAGAGCAGAGACTCCGCAAGGAGGAGGGGTTCCTGGAAGCAGGACACCGTCTAATGGAGGTTAGGCCAGAGGTTATATAGATTTGGGGTATGAGCATAATTAACATTCATGCAAAGCAGGCGTTGAGAAATGCATCAACTCCATTGGTTAAAATCTATGTAATGCAGGCATTGAGACTGGTCAGGAGGGGCTGGAGTGGTGGCTCAGTGGTTTCAGCACTTGCCTGGCAAGCACAAGGACCCGGGTTCGAACCCCAGCACCACGTACACAACTGGGTGTTGGAGCAATGAAAGCCATGTGAGAAACTAAATAAAGTTGTTTCTCTCTTTCTGTCTCTCTCACTGTCCCTCTGTCTTTAAAAAAAAAAAGAAAGAAACTGGTCAGGAACACCATTGGTTAAAATCTATGTAAAACAGGCATTGAAACTGGTCAGGAGCACCAACGGTTAAAACAAAAGGTGGCAAATACTTCCTAGTACCCACCTGTGACACCCCCATCTCTTAGTTGGGACAATGGTGAGCCTCAAGGTCTTTTTGCATCTGAAGGCCCTGAGCATGCCCTGTCAATCACTCTCTGCCTCCACCAGCTAGCTCTTGGATAGGGGCCCTCTGTCCTGACTACCTAGCCATTTCACTGTCTCTCCTAATCTGTCTCACC